>JBCJKH010037064.1:0-17993 GCA_039877255.1 Loriculus beryllinus | reverse complement strand
CTTTCCCTTTCCCTTTCCCTTTCCCTTTCCCTTTCCCTTTCCCTTTCCCTTTCCCTTTCCCTTTCCCTTTCCCTCTCTTTGTTTTCCTTTATCTTTTTCCTTTTTCTTCCACTTCCCCTTTTGCTTCTCCTTCCCCTTCCCTTCTCCTTCCCCTTCCCTTCCTCCACACCTATTTCTCTCTGCTCTTTTCTCATTTTCTTTTTCCACTTTTATTATCCCCTTCCTTTGACTTTCTTTTGGAATGGCTTGCAGGCAAAAAGACTTAAGCTCTCAAATAATTCACATTGCTCTTTTCCAAACTTGCAGCCCTGTTAGTACAGTTTCACTACAATTAATGTTAATTTAACACTAGTGAGAATTCCTGAGATGACATGCTCCTCTGATGTGTCCTTTCCAGTGCATATACTCTGTAAAATGTATTGTTTCTTTTAATTCTAAAATATTTGACAGCTTAGGGATTTTTTCATAGGGAATATTCTGAAGGATGATATGTAAAAGTGAGGCTTAAATTACTTGTTCTTATCAAACAGACCTCAGTACGCTTTGCTTACAGAAAAGGCTGTTATCTGCAGTTACATCAGTTTCAGAAAACTACCTTGTGCTTCCTTGAACAAGAAGCTCATACAAATCAAGTCAGCTTGTTCAGTGCTGGGCAGGATTCAGAAGAGGATTTCACGGTCTTATGAAGGACAGGAAGGCCCACGTCCTTCTGATGCTTAGGTGTATCTATGATGGGAATTGCCTCACTCAACTTTACCTGCTTTAAAGTGAAGCTTCTGTTGCAAAAGAGATAGTCAAGTTCTGTCAATATTCAGTGCAGAGAGAGAGTGATGCATTCCATCCTAAACCTGGCATTCAAGAGAACTGTAGGGGCTGTAGATAGCTCAGATTAGATTAGATTAGAGTTTCTCAATACCCAATGTATCATATCAGTTCTTTGTGCTTTCCCACTGAAATGGAGCTTTGCCTTGCTGAACCTCATGGGCTTCACATGGGCCCACTTCTCAAGCTTGGTCAGGTCCCTCTGGACAGCATCCTGTCAGTCAGGGATGTCAGCTACATTACCTAGCTTGGTGTCAGCTGAAAACTTGTATAGATATAACTTGCTAGTACAAGACTAATTATGGGACTTTGAAATATGATAATGTAACACTCTTAAAAAAGGGAAAATGACTCATATGTATAGCTATAGACCAGCTTGCCTGATCTCACTGACTGATGGCAAAAACAGTGAATACAGCATTACAGAATAAGAATTATTATGTCTCCCTATTCAAGGATTATAATTTTAGGAGAAAGAGGTCATCTCTAACAAAGCTGATTTCATTCTGTGGAGATTTACAGTTCGATTGATATGGTAACTACCTGGATGTAATACTTTCGTTCTTATGCATTGTTATTGCATATTCAATGACATTTGCATTGAAAAGTGACACTGTACAGTGGATTAAGAGCTGGCTGATCTCATGTAGCAAGTGTCAATGGAAAGTCATCATTTCTAGTGCAACTGTAAATGGGATATATAGCAGTTCTGGTGTTATTAAAAATTTCCATGAACCACACGGACATAAATACAAAATCTTTGCTGATGAAATTTGTGGATGAAGCAAAACCAGCCTGAAGTTGATGACAAGGAAGTAGTTTTAAACAATATATATTTAAGGGAACTGCAAGCTTGTGTAGAATTGGATGGGAGAGGATACAGCAAGGATCAGTGCCTGAAAGCTCAGATCAGTCAGTTGTATCTTTTCTCTTGCAAATCTGTGTCTACAAATTAGAGGAGATGTAGCTGCAGTGCAGATTTCAATGCTCTTTCTGCCATTAGCAATGGGTGCTCGTTGTTGCATGTCCTCCAAGCGCTGTGAGTCTTCACACAAAGTTTGGCCTGGTAGCAGCATGAAGAATAGTCATAAATGCTCTTTGATGTTAAAATGTTCACCTATATGAGGGCTTTTATAGAAAGGCTTCGTAAGAGAAGAACAGCTTTAGTCTTGCCTTTAATGTCAATGCACCCTTGGGTGGTGTATCAATGAGACCTATTCGCTGGTTGGGATTGATTGATGTGCTGTCAGTCTGGTACCACTGCTTCTCTGGACACAATTATAGGTGCTGCTAGCTTAGATGGGAAAGCACTAACCTCTTTTGTGCCCCTGTGAGTTATTCTGTAACTGGAAGTGAGCATTGCAATGATTTTCTTTCCCTTGTGGACTATTTATGCTTGTGCCTTAGATGCAGTCTGGAAGGGAGAAGCCAAAAGGAGCACAGGGCATTTTACAAATGAGGGCCAAAGTCAGGCCACAGTTCTTTAAGAGGTAATAAAGAGATCTAAAGGACAGAGCTGGAAGAAGTAAATAATATTAAGATTGGAATTTCTGTTTCTTGTGGCAAGAGAGGTCTGAACCAAGGCCAAGCACATAAGTTTGCTTTATGGTCCAAGTTCCAAAACAGGAGCTAAAACCAGGAGGATTTCATTAGCTCATGATTCCCTGCTAGAAAGCCATGGTTCATTCTAATTGGAACTGGTGGAGAGTGTCTGATGCCATTAGAGATTGGAGTGATAATTTATATATCTATACATCAAACATTACCTCCTTGTTGCGCGAAGACGTACACTGCTGTGTCTGAGATGTTTTATTCTTCCCTGTGTATCTCTCAGGAGTCCTGGAAAGCAGAGATGAATGATATATTTTTGTGATTTTATTCATACCTTCCATTTGTTTATTCTTTACTGGTGAAATTTCACTTGTTTTGATTTCTGATATTCCTTATTTTGGCATATTGTATTTACTTTACTTACCTAGCCAGACATCTTCTAGTTCCAAGACTGTGGCTCAGAAGTGCTGTTTACTGCACTGACTCAGTGCCTGTAACCAAAAGAACATTCATTGTTAGCAAAGCCAACATTTAAAGGATCAGTGTAACATCTGCACAGGGCTTCTGACACTTCTAAGCAAATATTTTGTCAGTACAGCTTAGTTTGGAATGGGAATAGAGGTGGCCTAAATTTGGCTTTTGGAAGTCTTAATGGCTTAAAAGTTTTTCAGCTTTTAAAATTCACCCTGCAAGGGAGAGCTTAGGCATTTGCATTGGGAAGTTGTGCAGACCTCTGATGGAGGGAAAAGTACCACATGTTTTCACATGTCGGAAATTAAGACATAAGCATGTTTGAGTGATGTATCAGTCAGTATTGGCTCCTGGCGTGGTAAATAGAAGAAAAAAAGTGACTATTCTGAATTTTATCTCTGGAAGCAGCAGCCCTAAAGATGTCCAAAGAAAATCTGAAATGCCCTGGAAAACAATTACTTGCATGAGTAACCAGTCTCTGGCCTCACTCATTTCTGCAGCAAAGGAGTGGTTGAATGCGTTTGCTTCCAACTGCTGCATTGGCTCTTGGGGCTTCTGGCAATGTTTACTAAAGTCCCTGTTTCTTCCACTGGACTGAGTGCTTCACCTGCAGTTGATAATCTAGACTGTATACTTATTAGCAAAATAAAGCAGGAAAAATACCTGGTTTCATTGCTCGGCTTAAGCAAACACTATGGAATATTGGATTGTTTTTTACTGAGAGCCATGAGCAGAAGAGATGCAAGTCCTACTGGTAATGTCCTCAGAAAATGCATTTTTGCCTGATTATTGTGGACATAGCTTCACAAACAAGTTAGACCTTCTGTAGCAATTCTTCAGAGACCCCTGTGAGGGCATTGCCTTCTGTTCCTGGCTCCCCATCCCTTAGGGAACAGTTGGTCCTTGGTGCTCCTTTACAAGCACAACAATTAATGATACTGAAGGAATAATGTGCTAAACACCAGCTGGAGATGATGCTAGGTACATTATGCATCAATTATGAGCACTGCAACTGCAGAGAATATGTATATTAGCATGTCTCCAACTGAGAAAATGAAGGAATGGGACTTGGCTGTCCCCATCTGGTTGTTCTTTAGCTTAGAGAAAGGACATAAATGTGAGGCTGTGCAGGTGGTGAAAAGTCAAGGGTTAAGCTTTATATTCTCATTAAACTGATTCCTTGGGCTACCTGCGTCCATTGTTTGCAAGTGTGCAATTGCCCATTGATCTGGGATAACAAAACATAAATATATGTTACTACAAAAATATGGCAAGAAGGAGGTGGATGGGTTCTCTGCAGAAAAGCGTTTACCTACAGTTGTGTTGACACTAATTAGAAGCATAAGATAAGGCTGAAAAAAGCTGGGTATTTTCATTACTCTTTTGAAACCTGTGTGTAGGGGGGAATATTCAAAGTTTTAGTCATATTTAACTCTACTTTCTGCTTGAACAAACTCAAGTTGCAGGCGCATAAATAGTCACTGTCCTGAAGCAACGTTAACAGGTGAATCATACGTAAGACAGTAAGATACAGAAAGGTGGGCTAGATTGATCTATTCTCTTTGACTTTTTGGCTGGCCAGTCACCAAAAGTGCCTTAAAACCAGGCATAGTGTATTGTGTCTCTTGCCTAGCATGTGGTTAGGGGCTAGGATAAAGGAAAGGCATTTAGGGCATGCAGAGACTGAGAACAGAATTACTACTCCGAGACTATGTGCAAGTACTGGACAAAGCCCAGGAGATTAGTCTTTGTTAGTTCTATAGCTTCCAAAATGATGTGTTTACTTGTGATAATTCTGTACCGGTTCTTCTGCTTTTCAGACGTCCTCTGTCCAAATGTCCATGTGGAAGGAGACCGATTCAAACACACCAGTGGGGGGACTGATGAGATTCCAGGTAAAAAGACTCACTTTCCTACTTGAAATAATATAACTGTGCATTTCTAGAGTGATGCTCTGATTCATTTGACCTTTCCCAGTTGATATTTTCTTATTCCAACATGTATTTAGAGGTGGGAAAGTATGTTAGAAACTGCAGGGCTGGAAAAAAGTTACCTCTTGACAGTGGACAGCAAAATAATCATGAGCTTTCTTTTGATATGACAGCAAGTTAAAGCCGTGATCAAGCTTAGTGTGGTAGATAAAGAAATGTAATAAGTTTTGGAAATTGCTTTCGTTTTTTACCACTCCACATTTGGTGCCCTTTAATGTCCATGTGTTCGATCTTTGATTGTTGTGGGACATCCAAGCACAATGGTAATTACCACTGAAGAAACCCTTATATATGTGTATAGAAGGGAAAAAAAATGTAAAAGGGAAAAAGTCACAAGAAGAACCAACATTTCTGACATGTTAGTGAAAGATCAGGAGGAAAACCAGTCTGGTGATACCTCTGCTTTTCTGTGAGTTTTGATATATCTTGCCAGCCAGCTGAAGGACTTAATCTGTTCGATATATACATGACTGTGCCCCTTTTCTAGCCCCCCAAGACTGTCTGAGTTGCTGGCATGGAAAACCTGCCCATCAAGGATGTACTGGGAATATCCATGGCTGACCCAAGAACATAAGCCACTGCAGTGGGAAGCCAGAGGCCCTTTTGCAATTTGATTATGAGTAGAAATGGTCAAGGTTTGACAGTCCTGCCACTTGCTCAGAGTTTTTCAGTGGGAGATTTTTCACTCCCTGCACAAAATATCAGTTCCAACTGTGCAGTCTGTAGGCAGCGTATTTTGGCTGCAGTCTGATTACATCTAAGCCTGTGAGAATGCTAGGCGGTAACATATTTTCTGGTTATTAAACCCAAACTCATAATCCCAAACCACCCATTTTCAACTGCTGTCTATTCCTAGGTCTTGCATTAACCTGCTCTGACAGTCCTGTGGTCCCTGGGCTGTGCAAACACAGTAAGGCTGCACAGTAAATAGCCCTACTAATTCTGAATGAACTTATTTGCAGTGGAAACTGGATCTGAATTCATCAAAATGGATTCTGTCCCTCCTCACATAGAAGTCTCTCTTCCATAGAAGATGATCATCTTCTATGTGTGCCTTTCCAGAAGAATGGAATTGTAACTGGCTGCTATGAATAGTTCATGTTTAACTGAATTTTAATTCGAGTGCTAATGAATAAACTCTATGCTTTTATCTGGTTTCAAAAAATCTACCTTCTCTTGAAGACTCTCACTTCAGTTATGGCACAAAACTTCTGAGTAGAGTGACGTGTAGATACACATATGCATGCATAATTATATCTCTATATGCATGTATGTATGCTCATCTGTAAAGTATTTAACTTATTTTTTCTTTAACCTTCAAATCCCGCTTACCTCCTAGCAAGCAAGTCAATATTCAGCATTTTGACTTAAAAGATAACTTTGCTCTCTTAGACCTTGTAAAATAGTTCAGATTGGAAGGGTCCTATGGAAATCATCTGGTCCAACCTCCCACTCAGAGCAGGGCTTATTTGGAAGTTAGGTTAGCTTTGAAGTTAGAACAGGTTGTTCAGGACCACATACAGGTGACTTTTGAGCATCTCCAAAGAAGGACATTCCACAGGTCCTTTGGGCAACTGTTCCAGTTTCACCACTATTTTCCACTGAACATTTTTTTTCCCTAATATCTAAATAGAATTTTCTGTATTGCAACATGTCTGTTTCACTGGTTAGACTGATAGCATAGGGATGTCATTTATTTGACCTAGGGGACCTCTGTTCACTGTAAAATATAAGCATATGCGGTGCCATGCAGTGACTTAATAACAGAATTTTTACACTATTTGATTAAAGTGAAACTCTGGTCCCTCTCCACCAATACAAGAGGATTTGTAGAAGCTTCTGATTACTGCTATACGGTGAAACAACAACAATTTGTTTTGCTTCCTCTTCTTGGTGGTTTAGAAGATGTAAGCCTCTTCTCTGGAGAAAACCGAATTGATATTTTGGGTCTACTTAGGGTCATTGTACTGCTGGAGATTGAAAATGCTGGAGATTGAAAATTCTGTTCCATTCCTCATTTACTCCTTATATACCTTACAGCATTTTCTAAAGACTCTGAGCCCCTGGCTCCAATTACAACAGAAAATCATTGCCTTTTCCCAGCTAAAGTCACTGGAAAAATTCTGTTGGCTCAGTGTGCTGTGTTTCGTCTTCCAAATGGATGTGTTGTGCTGTTAGTTGTTGATGAAAGGCTTTTGTATCTGCCACAAAGAGGACTGCACTTCAGTCTTGAGGAGCAGCCTCACATGCTCAAGGATTTGAAGTTAATGCCTGTGTCTTGTACTCCACTTGAAACTTCTTGACAACCAAAGCCGATGCTTGCCCAGAAGGCTCCTAACACAACTTTATAGCTATATCTTGCACAAGCTTGGGTCTAGATGGGTGCAAAGTGCAGTTGATGTAAATCTTATTGTGGGGACAGAGAAGACTGCATGAAAATGCTTCTCAGACTACCTCTTTAGGAAGAAAACCTTTACTATGAGGGTGTTGAGACCCTGAATAGGTGCCCGGAGAAGCTGTGGCTGCCTCGTCCCTGGCAGTGTTCAAGACCAGGTTGGATGGGGCTTGAAGCAACCTGCTCTAGTGAAAGGTGTCCCTGCTCGTGGCAGGGGTTGGATTTGGATGAGCTTTAAGGTCCTTTCCAACCCAAACCAGTCTGTGATTCTATGATCCCCTATCGCAGAGAAGGACAAGACATCATAATTGAAGGTAAGAGGAACAAAAGTCATTATGGAAATCATTTTTCTTATATTTTTGTTGGGTGAAATGCACCAGCAGATGGCACAGCCAATTGTTTCACACAGAGCATCACCAGTGCCAGCAGGGGTGAGGTTAGGGATGATGGCTCCATGCATAACCAAATTAAAAACTGCATCAGAAAACACATTATGAGCTGGAGGAGAGCCAACAGACTGAACCAATATTTTCCTTTCAAAAGACAGGTGATTTTGTTTCTTTAGACAAACAGAGCTAAGTAAATCTCGTCTAGCTGAACTTCGGCAAGCATTTGTTGGTGTACTGCATTGAAAGTCACTGCTAAATAGAAAAAAGGTAGAGATTAATGAACATTGTAAAGTGAGCCAGAAACTGGCCGGCAGGAAGATAATAATGAAAGGGAACAACAAGCCAGAGGGCAGATAGGGGTGGACTTCCTCAGGGTCTAATCTCTGTGAGTTTACTGTATAGATTAGAATCAGAATATCCTTGAAGGAGGCACTGGTTGGCCTCCAAAACCCAGGAGGGTTTTCCAGCTAATTTAGGAGTATTAGTTTTAAAGGTCTGTTATGGTACCTATGGATCAGTAACAGGACTTTGTGTTATAAACTCATAGTCTGGAAACTGATGGTGTCTTAGCAGATGATTGTAAGTTAAACTGTACATCTGGGGGAAAAGGCAAAGGTCATTATTGCACAAGGTAAAGTAGGTCTTGTAGAGATTGGGAAGAGTTCATGAGCATGGGCAGGGCTTTGGTTACAGCTTATTTGGAGAATTGTGTTCAGACCTCCTTAGCACAGGAAAGATGGATACAGCCTAGAGAAGCTATTATTGTGTTCAAGGGCCAGAGAAACTATTTTCAAACAGGAGATTAAAGAACTGGGTTTGGTTAATCTTCAGTGTGCAGGTGAAATGGGAAGATACTACTGCTTTCTGCTAACAGATCAGCAGGAGGAAGATAGGGGAATCACTCAAGCTACAGGACAAAGAATATAACAAGAAATGGGTATCAATTATTTAAGATATATTCAAGATGTTAGAAGAAGGTTTCAAGCTGTCAGAGATATGAAGTACTGGAACAAAAAGTGAAGTAGTAGTAATGGAGATGGATAAACAGCGATGGATAGGCACGAGTCCTCTTATAGCAGATGATTGTGTTCTGTGACCCTCTGGTATCACAGTATTTAAACAAGAAGTCATGAGCTGCAATATTCAGTAAGGACTGCTACATTGAAATAGGATTGAATGAGGTGAGAATACATAGGCAGCTTTACTACTGATACAAATTTTGGCAGTGAAGTGAGGCAGCATCTGCTTAACAGTTCATGACACATAAATTCAGAATATAAATGTTGCTGCATGCATTAGAAATTACACAGGGAGTTTTGAAAGAAAGTAAGAAATCAGGTTAGAATACCAGGATAAAAACTCTTTCTTTTCCAGGAAGTCTGATATTTTAAAGCAATGCTTAATGACACTTTGAACAAAATTCTTACAGCATCCTTGTGGGTACCATGATGGGTTTTTTTTATCAAATAGACAGAAGAAGGTAAAAGAGGGTTTAACTCGTATACCCTGAATAGAAAACCCAGCTGTAATTCTTAATACCACTTGTATTGCTGAACTGTCATTTTGGTTCCATCAGCATTTAACAAAGGACTATTGCCTACTATTCATCATGACCAGGCAGGAAAACACAATGACAGTATTTTGCACTTTGAAGATGTGCTCATTGTGTATTTTTATGAACCATCATATTGCATGAAAACAACACATGAGAGTCACTGAAAATGAATTATACAACCTGATGTTTTAGCACTTTACATTTCAATTACTCGTATTTTACACTAGATCAGCAGGACATGGGATTTGGTTGCAGAAATCTGTATGATCCCTAGAATTAAGAATGAGTTGAGCTCTAGCCCTTAACATTATCCATAAGAGGGGATAATACTCAACAGATACTGAGTGCTGTTTTCAGAGGGAATCTGCCACTGAAGTAAAAACCTGCAATGGTTTCCATGAAGTGCTGAAAAAAATTAACCCTGGGGAGGGGTTAATGATTCCAATCACCACAGAACATTAAACATCACACACTGGATGGTGTTAGTGGAGCAAGAAGGGAATGTGAAAGCCTGAACTCCTAAGTATTTGCACAGGTTGTATCTGTGAAACAGCAGAAATTGCAGTATGGTTCTACCACTGATTGACTCCAACCTCTAAGTCTCTTCAGCATCTCAGAAACTTCTCTGCACAATGAGCAAAACACCAGCATATTTGTAATTTCTGTGTTTTTATGTAGCTCTATAAAAGATGTTTTGGCATTTTATGAAGGAGGCACTGGTTGTAAAATGAGTACCCTACAATTACAGACTGCAGTGGCTGTGTTTAACTGGCAGCATGTCTCCAGTGTCCTGCGGTTTGCAGCACAGGCTTCACATTCCAGAGATGCCGGTGACTCACAAGCTAATTACAATATCCCTGGGACTATTTATATTTGCCCACTAAAACACATGGTAGGAGGATAAAATTGGAGTGTCCAGGCTGTTGAACCTGCAGAACGAGCACATTAGACTGACGTCTTCCTGGGACAAAAGTGTTTTTGTAGTGGCTGTGTGACTGGCATTTTGCCCTGCCTTTGCACTTGGCAGTATTGTCCCTCTCAAGTATCCCTAGGAAGCCCCTGAGAGGCAAGTGGAAAATTCATGAATAGCTGCAGAAATTTGTAATGGATCACTGTCTTCAGACAGCAGATGCACAGTCACAGTAGAAAGACTTACACATAGGCAGTGATGGTGAAGCTGGCTATTCATGTAGACACCAGCCGTTCTCTCCATCCTCAGTTTTACACACACATAGTGAGGACTGGATGCAGATATGATGTTTATAGAAGTTGGGGCAGAAGCATGAAGCTTTGCTGTGCCACGGCACAGTCGTTTTGACTTCACATTACTGTGAGACACTGTTTAAGATTTAACCCGTTACCCCTTGTATTGTTACTAATGAAGTCCCTAACGAAGAGTCCCTCCACAGCATCCCTATAGGTCCCCTTCAGATACTGGAAGGCTGCTATGAGATCACCACGCAGACTTCTCTTCTCCAGGCTAAACAGTCTGTACCTAGATCACTGTACTTAAAAAACCTTTGAAGTTTTTCAGAGTTTACCAAACGGTTCACCCATGTTCAAGGACATCTTATTACCCAGTAACTCCAAGAAAAACAGGTAAATCAGGTGAAATATTACCAATAAGTCAACTGTGACTCCTAAGTGCTAAGTGTAGCCACTGCAGCTCTATGAGCTAGCTCTAACCTGTGAACTGTGGCATGCCTGCTGTCCAGATTCTCCAGTAATCCAGTGTGGGGATGGTGGTGTTTTCAGTTTATGTGCCAAGGAATTTCCCTTCTACAGAAATCAAAATATTGAGAAGTAAAATTGCACAGTCATTCTAACAGAGGGTAGAATGCCACCAAGGTGCAATTGGATTAGAAGCCTGGAAACACTTGAGCATCCTGCAAAGTACACATAACCCACTGTCACAAGCAGAGCTGGGTTCAGTCCTTTGAATAAAACCACTCATGTTTTAAATGAATCTTTTTCTTAATATGGCCAGAAATGTAGCTACTACCAGCATCATGGATCTCAGTGGACTTCTTGCACTCTAAATGACTTGAAGATGAGAGGCATCAGGTCTGTGCTGGAGCAGGTAGCCTGGTTGAGCTGCTTGAAGACATCAGCAAACACAGAGAAAGACTGCTGAAATTATTTAAGGATCTGCTACTGCAGAGAGAAAACTGATAAAAGCTGAGCATTCCCAACGAAAAACAAATTCTAACTTCTGCATTCATATAAAAGACTTAACAAGGGTTAACCTTGCACAGGAATGTGCATATGAAGCATTCAGACTATTATTGAAAAGGTAAAAATAAATCTATCACTAAAGGCTTTTTATTTTAATGTTATTTTTATTTGTTTTCTCCTAGCTATGATTTTTTCTTATTCTGGTGCATTTGAAAGTAAATAAAGCCAATGTTTGACTATTCATTGTTCAAGAAGCAACCAATCCTTTGGCTATAAACACACTAATAGATTGTCTAACCATGAGGTACTTCCAGATATTTCTGGGTCCAAATATTTTATAATTCTGCTTCAGAAAGAGACTGATTGCTGCAAAAGATGTGCCTGCAGAACCATCCCATAGATATCTTGTAAGTGCAAGCTTATTGGGAAGAGGACACATATGCAGTTTCAATAAATGTTTCCTAATGCTGGAGTTTAATCAGTCTGTCTGATGGGAATCCTCTGATGAAAGTTATGGCCAGTTTCTGGTGTACCTGCAGGTCTAATTTGGTTTGTAGTGATCATCTGGCATAAAACAACCACTACAGTCCCTCAGAGAGCAGCACCTACCTGCTTTCGTATAAGGCTTTGCTCATAGCACCTAAAATTAATAAGAATATTTCCATTTTAATGAATAACATATTTCTAGGGGTTTCTTATAATCCAGATAGTGGCATTTCAAAGAGAATTTATCAGACTATGTCTTAGTATGGTGTTCTTTCTCAAATAACTTTTCTTATATTTTCTTACCTAAAAATAATACTAGCCTCTTGTACGAGCAAGCAGTATTATTACTTGTTATGTTGAATTCATGCCATCTGACATGGTCAAGGGTGAGGCACCCCTGCCCGTGACAGGGTTTCGGAGCTAGGTGATCTTAAGGTCCTTTCCAACCCAAACCGCTCTATGGTTCTATGACTCAATGATTCATTCTGGCCTCATGAACACTCACCCGCTAACATTCGTCTCAGACATATGTATAGAGTCCCCTTGGGTGCTACCAACAGAACCTTTATTCAAAGTCCTCCCATTTCTACTGCTATCCCAAGTGATGAGTTGGCAGTTATGCTATTTTGCAGCTCCCCAGAGGAACACAAAGCATCTTAACACCTGGGAAACTCAAAAGAGGGCTTCAAAATAGGAACTAATTAAAATCAGAGCCTAATACAAACAGTCCTGGTAAGTTCAGCTGGTGCAAGCCTATCTGGCATACAAGGACATCAAAGGAATAATGAACTCCTGTTTAATCTTGTAAATCACTGAAGCAGGAAAGGAGCTTGAAAGAAGGCCCATGGCACAAAGCCAAATATCCATCACTGGGAAAATGGAGAATGATTCCAACACATAAAAGCCTTCAGTAATGAGGTAGAGTCCAATGTCAAAATCAGCTTTCAGTGTCGTTCAATACGCTACTTGTAGCTGTCTGAAAGCTGAGAGGCAAACGGGTGATGCAGATAAACAGAGCAATGCATCACATGAAGTGGTGTGTTGTTAATACGAGCTCAGGTGTTGAAAGGTGCTGCCTCAGAGGCAGCTGCTGTGGACGTGTTTCTTTCCTGTTTTTACAGTAGGCTGGGGGCTAAATTACAGCACCACTTTCCACCAGCCAGGTTGGCTATAACTGTGTATTGACTTACCTGCTTCTCATTTTGTGTTCTCTCTCATACTGTTTTGTTAGCCTTATTTTCTTATTGGTTTTATATCCTTTTTGTCTTTCCTGATGTGTTGTCTTTTCTTTCCCATGTAAGGATACCAAGTGGTATATCTGCCTCCTGTTTGTGACTGAAACTTTAGACTGATGTTTCTGAAGTAGAATGGTCCTGTAGTTCAGACTGGTGACTGCCCCACTGCCTGTCAAAGCTTGCTTCTTTGTGAATTATAACTCTTATACCTAAAGCAAGGTTTCTGCTGCTCATAATCTCAAAAATGGATTGATGCTAGTGCTGAGATCAAGTTCTTTTTGTGGTCTGCACAGGACTGTTGTGTCTTGTTCAAGGAAAAGTAGAAACTAGGCCTCCTTGTGCCATGATACAGAGGAAGCAAACCAGGATCAGTAAACCAACAGCCTGGCATTATGTACTAAGGAATTAACTGGTTTGCAATTTTTATATATACCATCTAAAGTGTTCTCTAAGCCATGTTTTGGAGTATGACCTAGCAAGTAGTAGGCTTGCTGGAAGATACCTCCTTCATGACGGTGTAAGAACTGTTCCTTGTGCTTCAGCAAAGTGCTTCAACATTAGCTTAAGCTCTTAGCTGTTCTCCCACTGAAATTGGGTGGCTCTGGTGAGAAAATATCCAGTCAGCACAAAGTGCTGCTTAAATCCCAACTGTAACATCTGTGGAAGCAAAGGACAATTGGTTAACAGCAAGAACTTCTTTAAAACCCTCTTGAGGCCTTTTAATTCATAGGCTTTGGAAAATCTGATAGTCCCAAAATTCCCTTGCAAGCTGCTTGAAAAATATAGCAAATTAATATTCTTAATGGCCTGTGTAACCCCTTTAGTCATCACCACAGTGCTTCACACAGGGCTTGTGGACAGCCAGTAAATCTCTCTGATTTGTTCCTCCAGAGTGTGGCTCTTAATGCTTTGGGAATAAGTTAGATAACCACAGCTGGCTGATGATGCTGAGTCAAACTGTTGGGCTGAGAGTGCTGGATGTGGGGTGAATTATCCATGCAAAAATAGCCAGCTAGAGATGTGAGTTAGAGGGAAATAGAATTGTGCAAGAAGACAGAATTCTTATCCACTGTTAAGTCTTTGGAAATCAATTCTTTTGACATCCAGAGAGGGATGAAAAAAATTTAGTCCAGCAAAGGACTTTCTTCCAAACCCTGTTTTACAATCATTTACAATGAGAGAGGCCTGAACAGTATCTGAGCTACAGGATCTGACCTCCCCTTTTGCCTAGCTTGCCATAAGCAAACAAATGATGGTTTTGTGCCCCTCAGGGATGCAGGAACTGTGAGAGCACCTGGTGTTTGGCTGCTTTGACATTGACCCCAGTGTTGTCATCTCAGACAGCTCACCAACCCAAGTGGCTGGCTATCAAGAAAGAGGAAAAGAGCTTTTTGACTGCCTCCTGCCAGCATGCCAAAAGACTAAGACATTGAAGGATGACAGCATCAGTGTGCACCTCACCCTGTCCTAAATACTTCTTCTTGTTGACAAGTGGAACTATGGCTGGGGCAGTGATGTACTGATATGGATGTGGGCAATTTAATGTAGTGGAAGAGCCTTGGAGACAGAGGCTTCAGTGAGCTCTTAAAAATACCCCTAAAATCTGATACTCTGCCAGTGCTTGACAGGATTTCCTTTCCTGTGAAGGAATGAATGTCAGGAACAGCAAAAATACTGTAGCAGATGATGGCTACTATTACAATAATTGTGGCCCATGCAGAATGAAGTAGTAGGTCTCTCCTTCAGAATTTGAACACTTCTATCTCAGAGCTGAACTGAGGCACCTCTTTTATTCAGCCTAGAGCATTGTGGAAGATAAAGATGCCAAAGGTTAGATACAGTAGAAAAATAATAGCCCTCATCAACATTCTGGTTTCAGGTAGCTAATTGCCAGACATGGCTGGTTAAATGTAGTATTTAATTTTAACATATGGCATGATAACAGCTTTTTGTTACTTTTAAAATATGTATTAGCACAGACTGTAACTGAAGTAATGAAAATGAAGGCTCTTTATAGTGCTAATAATCTTGCAGACTGTACTGGAGGTGTTGAAAGAGATGCTCAGGATTTAGTGAGCACACAGGCTCTTCCCTGTGAACACTGGCAGTCCATGAAACCTTAACTTTCAAGACTGAAGAAATGTGAGGCAAGAACATTGATAAGACCAGGTATTTGCTGAAAGACTCCCAAGTGATATTGTTCTTCCTAGGAATTTATACTCAGCTCTCCTCTACCATAAATTATACAGCCATTGGCTTCCCTCTAGTACAAGTAAAATATGTTATTTCATCACAGGCAATACAGATGGCTATTTTCAGAAGTCTCAGAGAACCTGTCTCAGGTAGCTGATGGCAACCTCCCCGGCAATGGCTGTTGGTCACACTCCATCAGTACTTTGACAAGGCTGCTAATTCAGCTGAGAGTGAAGAAAGACCAGAGTATGGAGCATTTCCTGCAAAAGCTGCTTTGTTTTATACTAGTGCTTGCATCTGGAAATCCTCCACAATAAATGTATCCCAGGCACATCCTGAGGCTCTGATGTCCAGTCCCTTTCGTGATTACTTTCTCACCTACTTGCCACATTCCCATCCAAGCCATTGTTTCATCAGAACCTTTCACAATTAGCAGAAGCCCAGTGGTTCCCCCTGTGAGTGTTATCTGGGGCTCCTTGGGAATGCAAAGCAGGAGACTTTTTTCAGAAGAGTTCTTCGGGCTAAAGAAAAAGTCAATGGCCTTGTTGTATGTGGAAAAGACTTTCTAAATGTGCACACTGCTGTGTTTTCTGGCTATTAAAATGTCCCTTTGTTGCTCTGGTGTTCTGGGTTTGGGTGCTATGTTAATTCTGGGGTATTTTTTTGCCCCCAGAACACAGGACAGACAGAAAAATCCCATCACGCACACTAGCTGCCACCATGCTGTCCATATCAGATCCTTAATGGAGCCAGGCAGAAATCCAGCTCATATTCAGGGCAACCAACCATGGCTCCTTTGGTCTGGTCTTCAGACAACTTGATCATCCTTTGGTCATGTTTTATTGTCTAGTGCCAAGTTTTGCCATCTTCTTCCTGTAACAGGCAGGTCTGAGTGTGTTTTTCTGATTCTGAACAAATGGGCTGCTTCCTGTAAGGGAGTTATTACTTGCAAGTAGAGAGGCATTCGGCCGATTTGATCAACAGAGCAATGCACAAGAAATTGCTTTCCAAGCCAAATATGCTGTTACGAACCTGAGCTTCTCTTTCAGGTCACCGTTTTAGTCTTAATGTTAATGGATTAGGGTGTGCTGCTTTTCAGGAGATGCAATCATGTTAGAGGGTTTCAGTGGCCCCATATTGTTTGAGTAGGTATAATATAGTACGGGGCTTATGATCAAAGAGCATTATTCATCTTATTAGTCACTGTATTTATGGCATTACTGATTAAATAGTTTATAAGGTAACTGGGAAACCACACCTGCCCTGGCACACCAAAAAAACCACCTTTCACATCAAAGCAACTGAGAACGGGAAATTGCAACCCTTTAAACCTGTGCTTGAAAGTTGTGCAATAGATTACAGTAGCTTTGTCCTTTCTAAGTTAGGCAGGTACATTCTTCTCCATCTCAGTTTTAGGATGGACTGGGAAGCTGTGTGTAGGATCTCATTTTCCCTATGGCACTAACAACGTGTGCTCTCCTTGGTGGTGGAAAACCCACCATATATCTGCTGTCATTCCAGCCCAGAGATTCTGTACAACAGACTAAATGGCCAATGAGATGTTCAGGGAAAGATCTAAGTGAGCTGTTTCCACTGCACTGTTGGCAGCTAGACACTGTTCAAGCATTAGAGAAATGATTACAACACTAGCTATTTTTTACATTAATATTGTAGTTTAAGACTAAATTAAAGGCATCATGCCGTCTCCCTCACAATCCCAGTCCAGCCCTAAAGTCAGCAAGGGAACATAATCAATCCAGTACTTCCAGGCACATAAAGTAAACATAATAATAATAATGATAATAATAATAATAACAACAATAATATAAATTTTCTGATCCTTCAGCTGAAACAATCTTAGAAGTTACTTCAAAGCACAAATTCATTTGGAAGCTCTCCTCAGTATTTTCTTTTCAATCCCACCTAGGCAATCTTCTCGACTAATTTCTCAGCTCAAATTATAATGTTTTGGGTTGGTTTGTTTCTTCTCCCACTTAGAAACAGAATAGTAGCTGTTTAAGGAGACTTTTCCAATGAAAATGACTTTTCAGGATAGCAAACTTAAGATATTGCTAATCTGGATGTAAAAATCTGCAACCTTTATTCAATCCTGATGGCAGATGAGAAATGTATACGTAAGTTCTGTGTGACTGGTTAACAATCTTTTCCTTTTCTGATTCATTCACTGCACCAAATAGATAACATCTTCTATGAGTAGAATATATCTTATCCAGCTTCAGCATTCTGAAAATCACTGTTTGTAAGGACTCCCATTCTGCTGAATGGAAGGAGGTAGGCACTGCCAAGTAGTGATTCAGCCTGTCTTTAGGTAGGTCTCAGACAGATGCAATCAGTTGTCTTCTTAGAGACTCCTACATTTCTCTGTTGACCCACAATGGAACAGAGGCAACCTGCAAACATCAGATATCTCCTTTTCAGACAGCTAAAATTAGGTGAGGTGCATCTCATCCTCAGCAGAGTTCTTCACTGTCTAGTGCATGGCCTGATGCCACATTTTCTGTAACGTTGATGAATTACTTCATCATCTGCTGTGTCCATTACCTCCATGGGGCTTTGGCTGGCAATGAAGTAACTAAACCTAGAGGTTGTCTCACCAGCAGTAGACCTTTTGTAGGTGAGGGTTAGCATGCTACCTGAGCATCCAAAGCTTTCTTTATGTCAATGAAGAGAAACACGCACTTTTGGCTTCTGTTTTAGTGTGAGATTAAT
>JBCJKH010037063.1:0-10664 GCA_039877255.1 Loriculus beryllinus | reverse complement strand
TCCCCTTGAGGAGCCTTCTCTTGTCCAGGCTGCCCCAGCCCAGCTCTCTCAGCCTGGCTCCAGAGCAGAGCTGCTCCCCGGCTCTGATCCAACTCTCCTACCTTTTCTAGTAGCCTCTGCTGTGAGCTGCTGTGAAAACTGTCACTAATCTGCAGCAGCACAGGGTTTATTTTGTTTTACTCTTCAGTGGAGAGACAGTTACGGGGGTGTAAGTAATAAACAAGTCTGGAGACTGGTGGAGACACAAGCGTAGAGGCACTTCCCTGTCCTACCATGCGCGATGTTCAGTGGGTTTCTTGATCATACGTGGCTGCTAATGTTATGGCCACGTCACTGGGCATCTGGAGCTGGAAAAGCACAGCTACGTCATCAAAACTCTGGTTTCTAAATCCCTATCATTACTGGTTAGTATTGTTTGGAAGAAAAAACCTGTTGAAGCTTGTTTTAGCTCTACAAGTTTGACAATGAGTATTTAATATATAAATGAAGTGTGTTTGTTGTGGAGGCTCTTAGGAGAAAATGTAAACTCCCATCAGGGGCTTTTGCAATTGTTTGTTTTCTAACTGTAGCCACAAGTTTACAGCCTGGGTTTTCGTTGGGAAGTGCCTCTTGTGGAAGAGGGATTGGTGACTTGGGGGGCGATTTTGCAGCTAACTGTGATCCTGCAAACCTTTGCACCCAGGTCTATTTCCTGTGTACAGATGCTTGATCTGTAAGCAGTTCTATTTTGCTGGTTTTGGATTAAATAGGTACCCAAGAGTCTTGGGCGCTGTCAGCATTTCCCCCTGTGCTCCCTGCCCATAGGCTAATGCATCTGAGATCATGTTTTTCATATCCAAGTTAGTGTTGGCTTTGTATCAAACCGAAAAAACCTCAAAAGCCAAACATAATATTGGGCTTGTTCTGCCTAGGAAGAAATCCATATAACTAAGTGAAACAAGGCTAAAACTTTTGATTTCTGTGCGTACCAAGCCTGAAAAGTCCTGGTAAAGCTGCATTCAGTTCACTTAAATATTGGATCAATGAATAATGCTTTTATTTTGGCTTTCCAGAGCTTACGTGGAGAAGTACCTCCTGGAGAAATCAAGACTAGTCTATCAGGAGCACAATGAACGGTAGGTGCCTGGATTTTGCTTACAGGGTTGGTTTTGAGTTCTCTATGTGCCGATAGCATGGCACTGAGAGCTTAAAACCTTGTTTTAAGGGAAGCTGGCCCAAGGGGGTCAGGAATTCATGATCCTAAGCCTGTGCTTCAAAGATAAATGATGCATTTTATATTTTGCCGTTTCGGGAGGAATGTGCTAACCAGGGAAAACAAGCTCCATTATTTTATTGATAGTCCTTGACTTGTATTTTCCATTCTCTTCATGAGTCATGTCATATGGAATACTACATACCATTTGTTTCCTTGTGCAACTTGTAAGCTATTTAATACAGAATTTGGGGGTGGAGATGGTAGTTTAGTTCTGTTTTACAGTTCCTTACACGTTGAAGTCATCAGAAGGGCCTCTAGAGAAAGCGAAAACTGTATAGACACAAATGTAAGCACATTGTTCTTTCCTAATTACAACATCTGAGTTGTTACATACTTCTCTCTCAGCTCTTATTACTCTCATTTTAAATAAATTTGCTGCTTCTGGTTGTCTTTGAACCTTTGGCACTTCTTTATTTCCCTTTTGAGACAAATGTATGAGAAGTTTTCTTGAATGCTCATGAGCCTATCCCAGCGTTAAATATCCCATTCAGCCTCGACAAATGTACTCTCGGGTGTTTCAAGATGATTAATCTTGGTTCCTCTTGGAAAAGATCCAGCATAAAAGCAAAGATTTAAGTTTAGAACTGCTGCTACGCTTTTAGTGTTAAGCTGTGCTAGAATTGTCTCGAAGCGAAACACAAGTGTCACTGGGGTGGGATTAGTATTAGCAATATTCAAGGATTTTGAATATTTGAGTAGTCATGAAAATTGAGGCTTTTTCCATTGTGTTACGGAACTGCAACTGCAAAATCATTGCTTTTTAGATGATAATAAGGTGTTAAAAATAATCATCATCATTTCTGCATAGCAAGGAAATATGTTGGTTTGATTCTAATCAGTTTGTAAGCATTGCACGTGTTTCTGAAGGAAAAAGTGATGATGTCAGTTAGGAATTCTTTAAGCACATTCTAGGCCAGTGGATGTCCTTGGATGGAAAAGAAGGTTCTCCTTCTCCATTACTTCATTTCATCTTTTATATCACGGCAAAGTGATGTAAAAGAGACTCCATTTCCAGTGTTCAGGTCTGAGTTTGGAAGCTGGAAAATTGGGTTCTGAGGTTCACATGTGCTTCTCTGCTGAACACTGCTGTTTAGTTTGAAGTCTAACATCTTTCTTTCTTTTATTTGTCACCAGGAACTACCATGTATTTTATTACCTCCTGGCAGGAGCAAGCGAGGAAGAGAGATCAGCATTCCATCTGAAGCAACCTGAAGAATATCATTACCTCAACCAGGTGGGAATACTATACAGGAATCCATTACATGGTCTTGCCTTTTCTAATGCTGATATTTAATGCTAATAAAGAAAATGCGTGGAGTAGTAGACAACTAACAAATGGATTGTCTTAATGTTTGACAGGCAGCCTTTCTCATTGGAAATAATTCTGCTTTGGCAATCTGAACACCTGATAATATGACATAAAAATATTAACATGGGTATTTTCCATTTCTGTCCACTAGCTGGGAAGCATGAAATATAGTGTGGGTTTAATTGTCAAAGGTGGAAATGATAATGATTTACCTGTTATGTGTGTGAATGTCATCTAGGCATTAACATTTGTCTGCTGAGTAGGAGAAAAGGGGAAGATGTGTGATGATTCTAGATGCTCTTCAGGGTATAACCCCTTGCATGAGGTAGTCCTAATCCTGTAGCTCCATGGCTGGCAGTGAGCATGATCCTTTTAATTTAACAATAGAACTTTAATCTCAAGAAAACCACAGCAACCACTGAAAATGTGGGAATTAAAAATGACTGGGGAGTTACCAATAGCACAATAAGCTCATAGTTTGGAAAATGTGATCTACTGCAGGTATTTAAGATGTGCTTGTCCACAGATGCTGGTGAATAAGGATTTTATTGCTTTTTGCTCAAAAAAATGAAAAAAGGAGTAGCAATAAGTGG
This sequence comes from Loriculus beryllinus, assembly GCA_039877255.1. Taxonomy (NCBI): domain Eukaryota; kingdom Metazoa; phylum Chordata; class Aves; order Psittaciformes; family Psittacidae; genus Loriculus; species Loriculus beryllinus. The sequence goes on along the minus strand of JBCJKH010037063.1, from coordinate 7,507 downwards.
AAGAGTAGTTGTGTTATAACTGGATTTTTAACTACTTGCCATTTTCTTGGAGCTGGAACATGATTTAACCCATAAACTGGGGAGAAACTTGTATGTGCAACTCAACCCAAATAGCCTTTAGTCTTGCTAGAAATAGAATGTAATGCTGGAATATGTCTCAATTACCCGGGGCTTTATGAAGATCCTTTAAAGCAGATTATCAAAGCCAAAATGTATTGTGATATTAGCAACTCCCACCCACTCTTAGCAGCATCAGGAAATTTGCACAGATGAGTAACATACTCAGAGCTGAAGGCTTTTTGCTTGCCCTCATTGTGCCTCAGGCGTTAGCTGGAGAACATGGTGGGATCTGCTCGACCATCTGTGCTGCTGTTTTGCAGTGGGAAGGAGCCAGGATGATTTGGATCCAATGTTGTGGATTCACAGGTTTTGTTGGGTAATCCGATAGTTTTCTGTTTGTTGAAAACATTGCTTTTAATTAGAGTCTTTCTGGGGTTTTAATACCACTTTAAGGGTGTTCTTATTTCAAGTCAAATTATGAATCCATGTAGAGTGTAGAACCAGTAAAAGTGAGATCATTTATGCTGAAATATGTATTTTAGTCTAAGTTAGGATGCTGTGGGCGAGTAGGCTGGAGAAGGATGCTGAACTACATCCTGTGCATCAGGGAAGCAGACTCTAAACTTGCCTGAATAGTGTTTGGGCAGTGGTGACAGCCTGAATTTTTAGAGATTTTATTACAATGATTTTAATATTTTTAATAGTTAGTGTTAAAGAGACCATATAACACTGACAGCCATGGGAAATGTCATCTTTAGATGTGTTCAGGGCATCGTTTCATATTAAAACTGCAGTGACAGCTTTCCTGTGCCCTACAGGCAAAGGGGAGAAAGGAAAACAAGGAAAAAGAAGGAAAAAGAGGTAGTGAAGGCATAGGAAAAGAAAATTTGGAAGCGTAAAAGGGGAAAAATTGTAAAATAACCCTTGAGCATTTGCAGTAGCTTCTTAAATGTGTGCTTGAGAAATCTGTTTTCCTTTAAAAAGGCCAAGAATGAGCTCAGAGATGAACCTGTGTGTAACTACAAATTAAATAGTAAAATGGAAAAGCTAGAAAATATTGACTCAGGCCCCTTAAGTAAAGCGCTGACCTGGTCCTTGGGTCAAGCATTATTTTTCTTCTCCTTGGTTCCTCAGCTTATGCCATGTTACACAAAACAAACGTGTGTTTTACATTGCAGATGAGAAATAATCTATTCAAGTATTTGACCAAAATGGGGTGGGTTTTTTGTTGATATGTAAATGCAGGGATCAGGTTTGGGAGAAAACCCCAACTTTAATCCCCTGAGTTTGGACAACTTCTCCATATTTCATACCAATGGCAGGTAAACCTGCTGTTGCCTACCCTGTAACTTGCTGACTGGTCTCTGTGCTGGTTATTCACATTTAACCATATTGAAATCAGTGCTTTGCAGGATCAGACCCTTAGCTTAAGCTCATCAGGAGCTCTGGTGCGATGTCTTTCCCTCCTAGGATTGGTCACTGACACATGCTTTGACTTCTCTCAACTCCATCTCTGTCTGATTGGAAGTAAAGATACTGATTCCTGCAAAGCTTTCAAGTGTGGCTTTCTAATTGGTTGGAGGGTTGCACTTTTGCAGGACTTACATGTGTCTAGAGCAGAGGTAGAGAGTAGAAACCAGAGAATTCTGGTCTTCAGTGGGATTTTTTCCATCAGTAGCTCTTCAGCTCTGGGTAAACTAAAGGGTTCTCCAACCGTGGAGAAAAAGATCTTAAAATCCATAAAGCATATGCCTTGAAAACACAGGAAGCAGGAATCAGAGCATCATGCATACAAAAGCATTATAAATCTTACCTTAAAAATAAAACAAAAGTAAGGAGTGACTATCCAGAATAACAACAGTTATTTTCCTTGGAAGGTTGATGTTGCTGCCCTGGTTAAAGAGTAGGTTAGTGGGAGTTCTGTTTGGTCTGAACACTACTTAACCCGGTCTGCCTTGCTTTCAGATGACAAAGAAACCCCTCAGACAGAGCTGGGATGATTATTGCTATGACTCTGAGCCGGTCAGTACAAGTACCCGTGTCTTCTGTGTTGCTGGTGCAGGGCTGCTGCTGCTCACTTGATTTTGTTAGGTGCACTGAGACCTGAGCAGAAAACAAAGTCAGATTGCATTTGACCTATTAACTACCCCCTCCCTTCCTCTGCCCTGCAGTGGTGTTGCTTGTGTATTAGCTCATGACAATACAGATGTGTTTCCCTTGCCCTTTTTCGGTTCCTTCCATCTGGAAAGCTTCAACAGTTGGATATAGTAATCTAGTTTTAGCAAACCATGGGGGTTTTTCCTTCCTTCTTGATATAATACATGATGATTTATAGAAATTGTGATACGGCAGCAATGTGAAAATTGAAATCCCTTTCTGATTAAATAGCAATTCAATCTCTTGACACCCATCAGTTCATGGTGGTTGTAGCAGTGTATCTGCTCTCCAGCTTCCAGAGGGGAAAAAAAAAGGCAAATCCCAAAACACCTCCCTCAGCCATCTGGGAGAAAATCAAATCTTAGTATTCAGACTGCAAAACCCAGCCCTCCTAAAATCGTTCTGGTGACGTGATCATCCTTTCCAAATGGATCAACCCAAAATAGGGAATGGTGAAGCTTCTCCCCATTCCTCCTGTGTAACCGAGTTGGAGGCAGTGGCTTCAGTTGGTGACGTGCTCTGGGTGTCTGTGTGTCTCGTGATGGTCTCTGTTGGTTTTGTCTGGCATGGGGAAGCATGTTTCACATCAGCTGCCTGTTGTCCCTGCTAATTTTGCCATCTGCTTAATGGTTCTGAACTTTAGCTGATGCATCTGGAACAGTAAAGAGGTAAAGTGTGAAGGGAGCTGGGTTTCACTTGGGCTAAATGAGCATCTTAACAGCATGACTTCACTGCAAAATCCTTAGGAAGGGGAGAGGGAAAAGGACTTTAACCCCTCAGGGTTTAAAAATGTTGGCATCATTAATATATCAGCATCCTGAGAGGTCCTGCAAGAGTGGGCAGTGAAGAGCAGATGTTTTTCCATGTATCTCAATATGCTTTATGAAGTTGCAAAGACCTGAATCTCTTAAGGAATGAGTTAGGACAGCTCACTGGTGGAATTCCAAAATAAAACAAATCCCAAATTTGATACTTTCTGCTGCAGGGGCCTATCATGCCCTGACAGCTCAGGCTTTGCCATGATATTGGTCCTTATTTTGCACAGGAAAACTGTGTGCCATTGCAAATTGCTTGTATTTTGTTCTTCATAAGATCATTTTTGGTAATATTCATGGCAAATCACATCTTGGCTTCAGTTGATTCGCTCTTAAGCATACCATGGACCTCTCCCCATAACCATAAACTCAAACCACTGCAGAAATCTGCTTTATAAAGAACCTATTTATAATATCCTCTTTGAACTTCCCCTAGAAATCCATGGATTGCTCCAATGTGATGATAGTAAGCAGGGGACTTGCTTCTTCTAGGAAAGTAGTTGCCCCAGCAAAATATGAGTGACAAGTTTGGTCTGTGAGCATGGATTTGTCTGTGTTGTCTGCCCTACTGTCAAAGAAACTCCTTTTTTTTTATAATCATCATTCATTGATCATGCATTAGGAAACCAGTACAGGGCTGAAACACTTAAAGAAAGCATCCACTTTTTAGCAGATAAATTGCAAAAGGCCTTTCCATGCAGATTAATGAATTTGGAAATTGTTATGTATTAATTAAATTGCTTTTAACATAGATTGTGCTACTTCTGAGTTGTCTGTGGGGTTTTGCTGTTGACTTATGACTTAAGTTTGGCTGGTTGGCCAAGGTTGAGTTTAGGAGGGACAACTTCTTACCCTGATACTTTATGGTGTAAATAACTACATTGCTTATGCTTGCTGATCTTACTGATACATAAAGTAGATGACTGCTGCATTCCTTCAGATAACATGTACAGACAAACACTTTATACATCTCCTATAAAAAGGGTAATTTTTAATTGTTTATTAATAAAGGGTGAAGGTGTCACACACAGGCATGTTATTTTCTTGTTACATTTAAGATCTGATGTTCATTGATGTGCATGCTTTTTTACTATTGAACATCTCTAAATTCACTTTGTGCAGTATTAAGTTGTTATTGATAAAGAAATGTCTTCTTGACCAGTTGACCCTCTCTAACTTTCAGTTGAGGGGACAGAGCAGTTGTGAGGATTCTCTTATATTGAAATATATATCTTAAATAAGAATTTCTCCCTTTAATCATCTACTGCTGTAATGATGCTACGGAGTGGAATGAAGAACTCTATCACTGATAGAGTTGTGAGGCTTTCATTGTGGAAGGCACAAAGCTGCTACTATAAAAGAGCTTCATATATTCTGTATATATGATTTATTCTATGTACTTTAAGTGAGTACAAGTGTCTTGTCAAGTAACAGTTGTCACCTTATGACTACTCGGTACCTGTTTAATTGCGTTCACTGTAGTATTCACATAACCCTGGTTAGTGCTGACTTCCAGAATTATCTGGGCAAAAGTTTTGGGTTAAAGTTTATGCACACTTGCTCACGGGGTAAAATTGATTTACAGGGAAATGACCAGAAGAAAATATTTGGATACAGCTGCTCAATCAATCGTCACTGCAACTGCAGCTATAGGTTTTAATTAACCTGCCTGGATTAACCTGTAGAAAGTCTCTAAGTGTTAGTAAAATACTTGGAGGTTTAAAATAGCACTGTATCATATGATGCCAAATAAACTCATTTTGATTCAGAGACTGGGAATTTTTACAGGCAGCAATAGGAGAAAGTATTAAAGATGAGCTACAAAGTGAGAGGGAATAATCAGAACCATCCCATGGTGAGCCAAAGCAAAAAGAACTTGGCCTTAAGAGTTTATCTATTCATTTAACGAGCATTTATGTTCCCTAAATATTGGTGCGGGACAGTATTTATTGGGTCCAGAATGTCACTGGATTTTCATGAATGTATCAGTGCCTGCTGTCAGGTTGGGATTACCTGAAAACCCCAGCTGTTCACACACACAAACGTGTATAGACATGGGAATAGAAAATGTGGGTTTCAAATTCTCTCAGTGCTCACATTTTTAGAAAACTTCATGGTACTTAGAATAAAGTTTGTGAAAAGTAGATATAAAACTTTCCTTTGCAGGACTTAATTCACTGATATCTTACATGAAATTATGTGAAGTCACTGTTAAAACTGGATTTTGGAGAAGTTATATCAACATAGTGCTCTCTGAGGTCAGGCTATTGAAACCAAACCGCAGCGGGCGGTTGGAACTGGATGGTCTTTAAGGTCTTTTCCAACCCAAAGCGGTCTGTGATTTAGGGGGAGATGTAGTGTCCTCTGAAAGACTGTCTCACAGTGCTGAATGAAAATGCAGTACAGAGGAAAGCATTTGTGTAGATGATGAATAATATTGTATTAAAATTTGCGCTCTGGTCAGCTTTTCCCTAGAGTTTTGTAGAGGCAGGTTCTCCTCAAAAGCTTCATTTCAAGTAAAAATAAAATAACATTAAAAATCAAACTTTAAAAAAAGAATATTTTCAAAAATCCAACTTGTACGTTCTCTTTCTACTATTTAAAGACAGAAAAATCTGCCTTCCCACTGCAGATAATCCTGGTCCTTTGTGATGTTGCGTGTGTGTTTCTTGCTTTATCTATGAGTCTCCCTGGGCTGGGTGTTGTGTGTAATGAGCCACGGTTACTCCTCATAATGTCAGTGGAACCTTCTGGATATCTCATCTCCCAGTGCCAGCTTGGAAATGTTCTAGTTGCTGATAAAACACATGGAGACTACTAAATGATATTTATGAAGTGTTGACTTGCCCATCTGGACCTGTTCTCATGTTAATGACTCTCAATGCTTACTCATGCTGTTTGTACCCAACAGGACTGCTTTTCTGTGGAAGGGGAGGACTTGAAGCATGACTTTGAGCGCTTACAGCTAGCCATGGAGATGGTGGGGTTTCTTCCCAAGACTCGCAGACAGTGAGTTTAGTTTCCATATTGATAGCTTGAATATTATATTAATCATAGAATCACAGAATGGTTTATGTTGGAAAGGTCCTTAAGATCATCCAGTTCCAACCCCCTGCCATGGGCAGGGACACCTCACGCTAGACCATGTCACCCAAGGCTCTGTCCAACCTGGCCTTGAACGCTTCTGGGAATGGGGCACTCACAACTTCCTGGACAACCTATGCCAGGGCCTCACCACGCTCCATAATCAGTGAGATAATTCACCTGACTTGAGCTAACATAACTGTGGTGCTCTATGTAACATATCAGACTGATGAGAAGGAGTAATTGGTGAGGCGCTGGCACAGGGTGCCCAGAGAAGCTGTGGCTGCCCCATGCCTGGCAGTGTTCAAGGCCTGGTTGGACACAGGGGCTTGGAGCAAGCTGCTCCAGTGGAAGGGGTCCCTGCTCTTAGCAGGGGCCTGGAACTCTCTGAGCTTTAAGGTCTCTTCCACCCCAAACCATTTAAACTACTTGACCATTCATACAACAAACTGCCCATTGTTACCGTAGTTAACAGTTCTCTTTATGCAGTGGAGCATTGGCAAGAAGTTGTCAGCATGAATTGTCATGCCTTACTCTGCATTTCATGAATCCAGATCCTGGTTTAATCAGAAATCTTGATTATTAGTCATAATTAATCCTTTGGATAAAATTCCTGATTATGTAGACTCATTTCCAACTGGCCTTCATTCACTAACTCACTGGAAGTGCTGGTTGAAAAAGTGGTTGGGTTGCAATAGCACCTTCCACTGTCTGCAAGGAATTATGTGCTTCATAGAAGGGTTGTCTTCAACCATAAAACCATAAATTAATTCCTCTCATGTTGATTGTTGGCTTGAAGGTCTTGAGTAGGTTTGAATGAATTTTGCAGAATTAACCTCAAAGTGAGTATGATTTTGACATCCCAGGTATTGCTGAAAATCACATCAGTAGCTGGAACACAGTGAGAAATCTTGTGCTCTTTTAAGTTAAAATGTTCAATTAAGAATTTAATGAACATGGTTCCTTTTTGACTGAAATCTTGGAGGCTTATGTGGGAAGAGAGAATTGCTGCTTGAATGGCACTTGAAACCCTGTTCATCACCTTGGGTAAATGACGTTTAAGGTTCTAATATATAATTATTATTTTTTTCATTTACTTCTGGACGGGGTGGTTTACCTCCTATGCTTTTAAGCACCATTTTTCTTTGCTTTTCAACATGTATCTGAGCCAGCAGTTAGAAGCAGTTAACTGTGAGAGGTTGTTCTGCCTTCTGCTCCACCAGGAAATTTTCATCCAGATGAGAATCACAGAATCCCAGACTGATTTGTGATGGAGAGGGCCTTCAAGCTCATCCAGTTCTAATCATCTGCCTTCAGCAGGGACCCCTTCCACTGGAGCAGCTTGCTCCAAGCCCCTGTGTCCAACCTGGCCTTGAACACTGCCAGGGATG
>JBCJKH010037058.1:0-10002 GCA_039877255.1 Loriculus beryllinus | reverse complement strand
GATCTAAAGCACAGAGAAGAACTATGCCCAGGGAAAAACATCACATTTACCTTACACACCCTAGTGAGATGGAGCGTGCTGTTCCTTCCCTGAGAGAAGCTGGGTGGATTCTGTTTGAGTAGCACCGATAGTCCAATTTGATTTTCCAGCTCAGTGCTATTCATCAGAAATTAAACAGCAATAAAGATAGGTAACACTAGCAGTGCGCATCACAGAGAAGATACCTCAAACCAAAAAACATTATAAAAATGAATTTAGGTATGTGATCAGCCACTCTTCAGTATATGGGATTAGTGAGCTGCCATTCCTCAGATAGCATTCTTCCTTCTTTCTGCCCCTTCCAGGGCAGTAAGAATCTGGATTATAGCTTCCATACCATGCGTTATTTTAAGAGGATCAAAGATCCTCTAGAGATAAATGCATCAGGCATTTTTGAGTCACTCCATAAGATTACCATTCTGTCTTAATAAAACAACCTTTCCAATCAGTTTTGCAAGTGAAACAGTGACCCAAGTTAATGAATATACATTTAATCTGCAGAAATTGGCACCAGCAAGCTAAAGTAAAATCATTATCTTTCAAAAGAGCACAGAAATTCATGAAAGTTCAGAAAGGCTCCACAGGCTTTACATAGTTACCTTTAAGAAAAATTCTCCTAGACCTGTAATAGTTGGCCTAGAACTGAAGCACTTCCTACCTAAATACAAAATAGTTTGCATCTCCTTTAGTACATGTGGTGTTCTGACCAATCACATCAACATTACAGAACCAGGTTGTGACTCCTTGGTTGTTCTCCAATTTCACATGTGATGGACAACTCTCATTATTCTTGACCAGGAAAGGAGTCCACAGGGTGAAAAACCCCAACATTCTTACACCAATAACCATGGAAAATTAGGCAGAAGTATATCACAAAACTTTGTATTGATGAAATTCAGTATTATGTGTTTAAAGGTAAGAAAGAAAACAAAACTGAGAAAATACTTCTCTGAAGTAATCATGTAATTAACTGTTTCGAAATATTAGCCAGAATTTAAGGGAAACTCATATTTTATTAGTATCACCTAAACTAAGTTTTTTTACAGCTTTAGTAATATGGTTTATATACATCACAATGTTCAAAGCACCATTGAGAAAAAACCTTCAAAGACTAATAAAACCCATTTTCATGCCTCTCCGATGCTAAAAAGGTTGCCACCACTATTTATATTTCAATGAAGTCAATACTTCACATACTAAATTCAAAATCACCCCTAATTGGATTTGTGCTTGGGAAAAATTGGAGGAATGTTTATAAACTTTGCCATAGAAGTGGAATACTCAAACTCAATAAAATGGCATATTTAAAAGAGTAATATTTTTTCCAGGAGTCATCATAAAGAAGTAATAGCCCCTCTTGCTTTCATTGGAGAAAGAGGGGCTTTCTATAATGCATATAGAGAAGGTTGAATGAACATTGTGTTTTACATTTAAAAACTGGCATTGCTTTCAGCTGACTTACACTGGATGTATTAATGCAGCCTGTGCTAGTGGGTATTGTTGCATTTCACCATCATGAATTTAGCTTTCTTTAAAATTGCCTTTGAAGCAAGTTCAAACTTTTCAGTCCAAAAAATGTCTCACTGGCAAACTTACACTCAAATATTTATTAACAATGACTGGAAAAAAGGTTAATTGGAGACTAAATGAAGGTCCCAAAAGTGTTCTAAACCTATTTTAACATTTGAAACAGGTGGTTAGAAGTTTTAGATGGCTCCTCCTCATGGTCTCCTCGAATATTCAAGATTCTGGGGATTATATCAGTGATCTCAAAAGAGTAATACTTAAAATTATAGCTCTTATAATTGGGGACTAGGTGAGAAAAGGAAGTGGCTGCACACTCCTCAGAACCGTTTATCATCCTCTCCTAAGCCCAGTGCTATCTATCCTTTTTACAGTATTATTTAGGCCTTCCTGTGGGAACTTCGGATGCATACCAAATAGTCTCCCAATTTCTGGCACAGAGTCAAGTAAGAAATTAATGTTTAACATATTATTTTAGATTATAGAGGCAGTACATTAATGAGAGGCAGCTTTTCTCTGCTTTTATTTCAGGCTGTTTAGAAACTAACAATACACCTACACTAGAATCCTTGGATATGACTGCAGCATATAAACTTTGCAGAATATATGGGCAATTCCGATTAGCTGGCTCAGATACCAACTTCAGTGTACTGAGAAAGTGTGATGTGCCAAATGGTTAAAATGAGTACTTTGAATTCTTTTTTGTTTTATTTTTATTTCTTTCTACATTATTTGCCTTTTTGCCTATAACTAACTTATTCCTTGGATTTCTGAATATTAATCTAACAAAAAAAGCTATATATATATATTAGTGGTCTTGGTAAATTGGTCCTTCAGATATGAGCTGCTGGAATTCTTATGGTATTCAATCACTGTTGAAGATGCACAGTATTTCTGAAACTAGACACAGGCCACTCCATTCTGGAGGAAATCATTGACAACGCAACAAATTTACACTCATTCCAGATTCTCCTACTTTGGTGTCTGAAGAGAAAAAATGTCTTGTATTTATTTGTAATTAATTGTAATTACTTGTAATTAGAGGTAAATTCTAGGTCTAATCATTCAAAGTTATTAATCCATATGTATTCCAATGACTTTAGAGAACTGGATTGTTTTAATAGGCATATTCAGGATATCTTACCTAAAAAAATACATCTTACTTCAGTAAGTTTAAGTCATCTGTTCATGATGCATTAATTAGAGATCCATATGCCTTTTAAGATTAGTTAATACTCGTTTTCACTAGACAGCAATCTGACTTCTGGTTTTTGTTGTCCTGCCAGTATTAAAATGTTCACATTCATAGTTAGAATTACTCAGTCTATTTGAGTACTCATTATTTGAGTGCATTATATGAACAACCATGTAGCACCTACTCAGATTGGTCATATTGGAAGAGTTTAAGAATGCCAGTTAATATAGTTTACTCTTCTTTACAGTTACTCACTCACAAAACTATAGAGTTGGATTCTCCTGATGCCCAAGGCCACCTTGCAACCCAAAAAGCAACATCTTAAATCATAGAAGAAATAAGGCATCTTGCTTGCACCGATGAATCATCCTGTCACCTCAACCCAGACAGAAACTTAACTTCTGGAGTAAGAAAATTGTATTTAATAGGTTTTGCAGAAAAATATATGTGGATGTGGGAAAAATATGGCATTCTACTCCTGCGCAATTGTCTAGACCATGTAATTAAGCCCGTAATAAATAAAATCAAAGGATTTTTTTCCCGAGAATAACCAAGTCCAGCTTGAGTTTTTTAACATACTAACAATTATCATTACTGAGCATAAAGCAAAACAACTGAATTGTCTGTGTACTTCCTATGACTGAGTTTCCTGAAAGATCTGACAACATATTCATGGTAATAGATTACACAGTCTAAAAAAGTAACCAAAGGTAGATTACACTCATTCTATAATAAGATCTATTTTTCTCAGCTACCTGTCTGAAAGCTATTTTCCCTGTCACTCAGCTAATATACATGACCTTTTTAAAGGCTACCAACCCATTACACGCTAGGATGACAACAAGCACAGAACATCCACAAAAGCACTGTGTAACCCAGCACTCTAATGGGTGCCTGTAAATGAGTGAACCTACTCACCCTTCTCCACCTTTAGCAGTAACACTGGATAACTCTCAAAATACTTATTTTTTTCAGAAATGCAGGGAGTAAGCAAATGGAAGATGCTACAATAATTTTTCTTCCAGTCACGAAGAAGCAAATACACACAGGCACACATCGTCATTCTAGGAAAAAATGTTTACATGGGAAGAAGTCTTATGAAGAAATGTGATTTAGATTAAATAATGCTTCCAACTTGTACAGTATCAGACAGAAATTCAAACATGCATGTCAAGCATTCACTGTGGCATCTGAGATAGCCCCCAAAATCCATGTGGATGTATATGATCAATAACATACTGAATATATTCAGAATTATGCTATCAAATGCTGTTCCTCTTATGTAAACCGTTGAAGTAGCTCATCCAGACTCCCTCAATGAAAAATTGCTTCCTGATCATTTTTATTCTTACACAAGACACCTTATATAATGACAGCTTATATATTTCTCCTTGGCCCTTATGTCCCCAAATTCCATAGCTTTGTGAATGCAAGACAGAGCTAAAGCTTGGCTTTGGTGTGAGAAATAGTATTTTATTTGCTGGTAGGCTTTAGTAGCTAAAAATATAAAAAGGGACAGAATAATTTCATCAAGAGATCTGTCATACTGGCAGGATCTGTACATTAAAATAAGAATTAAAAAAAAAGTAAGCAGAAAGTAAACAGCAAATGTCTCTACCAAAACCAAAACTGTTTCAGAATCACATATCATGTTTAATCATATGTTCAAGCAATGCAAAAGGTAATGAAAAGACCATTGCTTCTACTTCAAGAGCTACAAAAAAAAAAAAGAGGCTGACTAAAAAATAAGTACAGTACAAGAGAGAATAAGTGTTATGCTTTGAAACCGCCTATTTGCTTACAGTTGAAATGTTATGCTTAATAGGTTAAAAAGGAAGGTCATATAGTAGCAAATGGTTAGGAATATAAAAGTGTCCATCTACCCTACTATTGAAGCAGCTCGTATTTTTATAACTTATTTTTGTGAGCTTTAATAATCAACAAAAATTATTATCTATGTGATTTATATTAATGAAAATTATAAACTGCAAAATGAATTTTACATGAGTTTGGGGAAAACTGCCATCTGACCCTAACCACTTAGTGAAAGAACAACCACCGACCATGGAGACTGCTGTCAGTAGGGGATTGCACCACTGTTGAACATTGCCCCTGAGGATTCTGGAGGAAACTCCTCCTGAATTCAGGAAAATTTCCTCTTGCACAGAACTCAGCTAGTTTCTTTTTGTTTTCATTTTAATTTGGCCTCTGACAGGCAATGATAAACTGAATCCAGCTGAAAATTAGGATCAGATGGTGAACCGAGATTAGTTCTGTAAACTCACAATTTGACAACTCACAGAAGAAAGCCTTCCCTTATTCTACACCTCTCCCCTGAATGATTTAGGGAGCTAGACCAAGCCCTTGGCTACAGTAGTCAGCGTTTCTTTCTGTTGAATTTATTCAGTCTGTGATCCAAATACTCAAAAGACACTGACACTGGGATTGGTATTTTGGTCAGGAGACACATATCCCTTACACTGATTCCCTCCCCCCACTTCCCTCAAGAAAGCCATGAAAGATGTACAATAACCGTAGTTGTCTGCAAAGTCTCTTCCCTAGAGATGGGAATAATGAGCTCTTGGAAATGTTTAAAGTCTACTAAATAAGAAAAGCATCTAGCAATGATCTGGTAAAACAGTTTTAATGCCATGAAATTCTACTCAGTATCTCCAGTACTATTATTTTTAACAAGGACTACAGCCAATGTTAGACGCCTGGAATTATTTTTGTTTTATAAATTCATACTTCTAAATACACATGTACCTTTTAAAATGTCTACATTTCCTCATGTTCAATGCAGACAGCTAGTGCTTCAAATCTTGACAAAACTCAGTCCTCACCCACCTCTAAATATTTAAAGTATAGATGTGTCTAAAATAGTTTCAGTTTCTTTCCATTTGCTTGAGCAATTAATAAAAAAAAAAAAAGGCACATTAATGTTTTGTAAATTCATAAATATACCATTTCTGGGACAACTCATAAGAATGAGAAGAGACTGTCTCTAGGGATTTCTCCATTAAGTTCCTGGTTGGGAGCATGGATAGTGCTGTGAAAATAGTTGTAACATTTAAACACAGACAAGAGAGCTTATGCACTCAAAGTCAGTCCACAATGGCTAGCAAGTAGAAGCTACTGCACAGCATAAAGACCAACAATCCCCACATGGACAACCCCTTTAAATAACAGCTCTGGATGTCCATCTGTCAACTTCCAGATGATGTTTTCTATCCTTCAAGCATCAACAGAGGCTAGAAGCACCACAAAAGCTAGCTGACACTCTGCAAACATGCCCAGAGATGGGGTCTTAAGTGTAGTACTCAGCAGCTAAACATTTTCAAAGCTTGGCCTGAGTCTCCAACAAAGTTTCAAGAAGCCTGCTGAAGTCATGAGCAATAATGCCACGACCTGAGCTCCAAAGGAACCTCCTCCCCATGAGGAAGAGTGATGCTCTATCTTTCCCTCTGTCCTGCAAAAATACCTTCAATTAGCTCTCAGCTTTAAATCTCTAGTCTAATAAAATCTCTATTGCCTTTTTTAGTCGTTTCAAAGTACTTTAAATAACTTCTTAATGGATCAAAGTGATTTTAGATGCTGGAATATCATCTTTTTCCTGATATTTTTGCAGTGTTTGTTTGATATAAATTTAAACATCAATCCAATAGTGCTTCTATAGGGGACAGCTTTATCTTCATGCCAAGAGACAGACAACATGTTCTTCTAGAAGTACAGGATATACTCTAACCAGGGCTACCTGGACCATACCTTATGTCTGAAAATTGCAACATTATGAGCTATAAAATCCATATTTAGATTAACATTGAGAACAACTCCTTACCATATTACAAAATCCAAAGTGAAAAATACATACTTCTCTCAACAAAGCCAAAGCCCACACAGAACAGAATAGTATGGGTTGGAAGGGGTCTACAACGGTCATCTAGTCTAACTGACCAACTTAGTGCTGATCAAAAATCAAGGCATATTATTAAAGGCATTGTCCAAAAGTTTCTTAAACACTGACATAATGTATTTTTCTTTTGTCCGAACGACAGCTAGGAAATAGAAAGAAGCTTGTTAGTGCAAAAGTAAAGCTGCACAAAATTTAATGTTTACCTGGATCCCTTTAAACGCATTAATTCTCTATATTATTATTCAACCGGAGCAGACCTAACTGGGAGAGACCCAGCAAACCACGGAAAAGGGGGATGCATCCCAGGCATTGAGACCAGATGGTTGTTACATGGAAAACAGGTGAGATCTGTCACTGGAAATGAGCAGCTACACATACAAAAAGAGAAAAAAGGCATGTGGAGCAAACCTGACTTTCCCAAACACATTCACAGCATTGAATGCGTTGGAGCTATTTACAGCACAACTCACTGATAATGACCAGATGCTTTTGACCATAATTTTATTCCAGCATCAATGTTCAAGTAATATTATATATCAATATATTAAAGTTTTTACTTTTTAGTTTTGTTTAGTAGTACCATATTTGACTACAAATATTTTAAAACTACATACGACATATTTGGAATGGTACCAGCAAAATTAATAGTAGTGTAGGAAGAGTCCTTGGGACAGTAGAATACGTGGCGAAAGTCCTAAGTCAGTATTCACCACACAATCTTTTCTTGGATATTTTGCAGAGTTTAAATCATAAACAGATGTTTGTGGAAAGAAACTGTCTCCTTTCTTACAGACAATGTATTAATCACTCCAAAATAAGACTTTAACGTTTTCCTGAGGACTTGCTGAGTCCTCAGTACTGCTCAAGGTTACTGAATACTTCATTTACATCCCATTTGGGACAAAACTTAAGAACAAAGTTTGAGATGCTTCAGTGAACTATAAAAACTATTTAAATTTTTACAGTCTTGAGGCTGACAAAAGGAACTGTTACCCTACCATGGCAGATGGTGGCAGAAGACAGAATCTGCCTTCAAGGGCTACTGGTCCAAAGAAAAGAAATCATTCTGTGCCCTTCCTGAGACTGAATATACAAGCAAATCAGTTTGAGAAAAAATGAACACAATTTAGTTACGTTATGACATTTTTTTCTTATTTTTAGTGGGGACAATGTTAGCAAGCAATTAGTAAAAAAGCTGGAGAGCAGTAGTTGCTGCTTGTCATCTGTTTATCCCTTCTTAAGAGACTAGAAAGGGTGGGACCTATGACAGAGGCAGCCATGGAACCAAGGTTGCGGGACATGCCACAGCCAGCAAAAGCATCACAGAGATGACGTAAGTTAGGAGATAATGAAATGAGGTAATTGAATAACGAAATCAATACTTTTAGAAAACCTTGGATTCACAATCCAGCAATCCAGAAGGATATGAAGGAGGGAACAGCTGTGACAAAAGCATTAGAGATAATTATAGATAAGAACAAAAATGTGTAAGAACACAGGTAGAATTAGGAGTGAACAAACATCTCCAGAGAGAACTGGGCAGCAAAGAAGGAGGCGGAGTTGGAACTTATAAAAGCCAATCAGGAAAAAAAGGCAACAGGATGAGATACCACTGGCAGGAGGCAGATATAGGAGGTAAGCGAAAACAGAAATATAAACAGACAAAAAACATGGAATGAGTGAGTCAATGAAACGTTGCAGACTTATTACATTCAAGCAAGCCTTTCAGAACCTTTAAGTCTGATTTCCACACTGATCTAAAGCTCAGGCACTGCTCAGACTGCAAAACTCGACAATACTTGCACTAACCAGCTGCAGTAGACAGTCTGCTGCAGGCAACATGAGGGCTCATTTTCTCATTTACCAGTGAGGTAGGGTGCTGTCATGTTAAGCAAAGAACATCCAAGCCACATCACACCAGACAAGGTTATTGTCTTTAAGGGCTTCTAACCCCCCAGGGAAGAAAAACTTCAAGCAGACCACAAATTATTGTGCCATGACATTCAAAACCTAACTAACTAAGGTCTATACCATATTAGGGGAAAAAATGGGCAACTGGTCATTCTGCCATCAGCTGCTCCATCAGGAATGCTTGAATCCACAAAATCTGGAAATTTACTTTTTTTTTTTTTTTTTGGATGACTTCCACATCCTAATTCGTAGCATTGCTGTGACAGAAGTTGCAGTCATTTAGTGGTGCTGTAGTTCATTTACTCATAGTGGCCCCTATAGTCAGGAATCATAGAATCATAGAATCATTAGGGTTGGAAAGGACCTTAAGATCATCCAGTTCCAACCCCCCTGCCATGGACAGGGACACTTCACACTAAACCATGCCACCCAAGGCTTCGTCCAACCTGACCTTGAACACTGCCAGGGATGGAGCACTCCCAACTTCCTTGGGCAACCCATTCCAGTGCCTCACCACCCTAACAGTAAAGAATTTCTTCCTCATATCCAATCTAAACCTTCCTTGTTTAAGCTTTAACCCATTACCCCTTGACATGCTTACGTCCTCAGCAGGAATAAAGTAGGAGAAATTACAGCAAATTAAAAATTGTCTTAGAACCAGCCACCATAATTAGCCAGAATTAACGAAATAAACAGCATGTTTCACATAGCAATAGAATAGCATTGCACATCTATGATTTCTTCTGAGGAAAAGTGTTCATTCTTCACAGATAATTCGCAAATGGTGATAAACCTCCGCTCACTGTAGCAAGGTTGCTGTCAAATACTTCTTTTTTTTTCATTCCCGCCTTTAATTCAGCATTTATTGAAATTGTCCTTAATAGAAGCAGTGTTTTTGAAAATAACATTTACCATATTATATGGTCATTTTTTCTTCCATTTCAAGAGTGGATTTTTTTAAAGACTGTAGATGTGTTTACTGACACCAAAGATCCTATGAAATCTCTAGACATTATCACCCATTCATGGATCTCTTCCCACCTCCCTGGATTACACTAGAGTTTAACAACTGCTATAGAACCAAAGAGACTGTTCTTCTCATTTAACAAGTTTAATCTGAGTTTATTCACTCTTTTTTTCCACTTAATCAAGATCATTTCTGTATGTGGAGCTAACGATACCTTTGGAGGTGGCTGAAACAAAATTATGCTTGATTTTGTTACTTAACTAAGGTAGAATATCCAGCAAACCAGAAATTTCATGATCTATGAATTGAAATCTGGATTTAACATTCTCAACCCCTTTTCTGATTAGATAATAAAAACCGCAGAGGGCTAAATTTAGCACTATTCATTATGTCTCCATTTTACTCTATAATCTGTAATTTCATACTGTACTATACCATACCGCACCATCACAC
>JBCJKH010037056.1:0-11729 GCA_039877255.1 Loriculus beryllinus | reverse complement strand
TGCCCTATGCAGAAATAGGTCGTGAAACATTTTATACAGAGAAGTAAATTTTTCCAAATGACAAGTTGCTCTTTAATATCTATGTTTACAGAGGAAACTCTGAGAGGGGGGATTGCTAAGCCAGACTTTGGTAGATATGATCAGTCCACCAAGGCTTTCTGTGTAGCCACAGGAAATAACTCTTTTTTTTATTCCAGTTCCTATCTCTTCCCTATTTGCTTGTGATGATGCAAAGAGAAATGTATCAGTGGCAAAGAGGTATTTAAGTACAAGAGTGAGGGGATTATGGAAATGCTTGAGGCGGAAAAATAAGTAGAATAGAGATGGAACAAGAAATGAAAAGAGGGAGAGGGAAAATGCTCCTATTTAATAACGAGGATTTGAATTTCCTTGTCTCATGCAAAAAGTAAACTTAAAGGGTCTGGAAATTTTTCCATTACTTGGGAGGACACTTCATTTTCACAAATCTGGTAAAGATAACTCCACCTTAAACTCCTCAAAAATGTCAAAGCAGGGAGGAACAGCATCCTATCAGTTTGCTTTCTGCAGCAGACTATCCCCAATGGAGGGCACAATACACTGTGGAGGGACAATGTTAACCTGCATCTCTGGTTTATGAAAAGATAGAAAACTTTTAGAAAATTAAAAGAACCTGATGTAATTCCCATCGGTTATTTCCTTGCCTAGGTACTGCAAGCACAAAGACTTTGGCTTATTATGCTGAGCCCTATGGATTTGTGATGCATAGAAGCAACCCTATATCACTGAAATTATCTTTCTGTATGTTTGTGATGCTGAGTTTTCAATTTTTCTTCAAGATGCAAATAAGAGTGGTGGACTCCCAGAAAGTAATATCATGTCATTTATGTTCTCTTCTGTAATCATATTTTAATTAAATCCTTCCCCACTCTTTTTATATGCTGTACTTTTCTCATGTTTGTGAACTCTAAACCAAGCTGTTGACAATTGAAATTCAGTGTGTTCTGTCCTAAATTACCATGATGTAGTCATTATTCCTTATTTGCCTGATTACATTATTCACAGATGTAGCAGGGTTTTATTTCAGATCATGTGTTAGTTTTAAACAGTGTTTTATGGTAAATGCAGTTTATCTAACTTTGAAAACAACAATAAAAGTAACATGTCCACAAAAAAATACATAAATATTTTAATAGGTGCTTTCATTTAGTAGATTATATTAGAATACCATTCTGTTTACTAGTAACTTAATTCAAACTGCCCTTCTGGCAAGAAGTCAACATAAAAGGTGCTTATGCTATGCATCATTAAGGAAGTGGTTGGACCTCACAATGGTTCTAACAGTATGTTCAAGCACAGACTATGAGTATAAGAACATTGGTGCCTCTGTCCTCTTCTGCAGTATAGTGGTGCAAGACCAAGACTTCTGTCATGCCTGTACATTACCATATTGTTCAACTGGCTGTCAGAAAGTGTGCAGGAAGAAATGCTGCTGCAACAAGTCCCTCCTATGGCAGAGTTGAAGATCTTTCTGTTTAGGGATTTTGCCCCTCAGTGGGACTTTGACCCTTTGAGGTTACTTTTTCAAGTCTGTGACTGACTGTTCCGTCCACTGTTCAGAGAACATTACCTTGCTAGTGAGGATCACTGTGGATAGCAGAACAGGGCAAAGGTGGGTTCTTAGGCAGAAGGCCATATACCACCTTGACAACAGGTACAGTTGCTCTTTGAACCTGCCTTCAGTTCTGTCCTGTGCTTACATCTGAGGTTCATTTCCAATTATGGATGGGTTTGTGTTCTTCCTGAAACTGCTTGGTGGCAGGACTCAGGCTTCGTTGTCAACCTAAGACTCCCAGGTGGACTTTACTTTTTTAGTGACTGGCAGGGTAAAACCATTCAGGAAGATCCTTAGCTTGCTTGCCTATGAAAAAATGCCCTCAAACAACTCAAAAACGTTGTGGTTTTAAAACGGGGACTATTGCTTTGGATATTGGAGAGTGTTATGAAAGAAGAAACCTCAAAAAATTTGCTAAGCAGGGTTTATTTTTATTCTAGTTCAGGCAGCTCTAATGGTTTGCCTGAGGAAAATCTTCAAATTTTGTGATAAACTATTATTGCTTGTAGCATTTCAGTGCTCAACAAATGATGGCACATCCAGGAAGTTTGTTAAGGAAACCCTGAACCCTTCCCGAGAGTGAGGTACCCTGCTTGGAATCACCATCACCTGCCTATGTAGTGGAAAAAAGGAAGTAATTTAGCTGTAGTGTGTTTTTTGAGATGGGATGGTTGTGCACTCATTTGCTGCTCCTTCACTTGCCAAATCCAGGGGACTCTTGAGATAGATGAAAGAAGACTGGGTAGAAGGCATCTACTTCTGTATATTCCCTTAGGTAAGGTAGAGCAGGTTAATTAATTCACCTCCAGTGCAAATATCATTATAAACAATGTATCACAGAAAAAAAGAAAAACCCAATGTAAGTAATCTTTCTTTTGGTTATTCAGTGCCTAGTACCCCTCTTTATCTCTTCCCTGCTGGCTCATTTGGTGGTTAAATTATATCTGATTGCTCGATATGTGACAAATACATGCTCTACAAACTTTTCAGACACAGTAAGTGGCATAAGGAAAAGTGAATCCATCAGTAAAGCAGAATTATAGCAGGATAGACAGACCCTAATCACATCAAGTTTATTTGTAGAAATAAATTTGTAGAAAGAGTATTATTGTTTGTAATGTGAGACTTCAGAGAAATTCTTAGCAAAGATCAGCAGAGGAGCCTTGAGGAAATAAAACCTCATTCATCCCTTAAAGAAAACAAAAAGTAATGAAATCCTCAACCACTGTACTGAGGGGGAAGGTTTGGTTTTGGTATTGGGAGACAAGATAGAGTGGAATATTTTTTGTATTTTTAATATGCCTCTTATACCAGAACTGATTCTCGAGTGCAGAATTGGATGTATCCATGTTTTAAGAATGCTCACCTGTGTCCCAGACTTGCTGCTCTCATTCAAAACTCAGCAAGTGAAGAACATGCTGTTCTCAGGCTTTTCTTCTCCGAACTATTTAAAGAACAGATTTTTAAAATGGAAAAGGCTTGGGTAATTACAGTTGCTTTCCTTCCTCTCTTATAGCTCCAGCAAATGATGGTCAGAATTCTCAACAAAAGTTAGCAGATGCAACTGAATTTTAAATGGAGTAAATGTTGTTTTATTTGAATAATCTGTGCAAGCGTAATATTTTAGCAAGGTTTGTATTGTTGATACAGAAGTATAGTAGTTTTCCAGGCTGTCAGAAGCTGTTTCTGAATTTACTTTTTTCCTTTGGAAACTCTAGTAAAGTATAATAGCAAATTTTTGGCTGAAGTTCACATCAGAATGTATTAAGAGCTCTGTACCTCTTATCCTAGCTCTGCCTCTGTCAAGTTACAAGTCAAGAATGATTTCTACCTAGATTTAACTCCCAGGAAAACTTTAATTCATTCTCATTCTGGTTAATGTGATTTGGTACCTCAGTGCTTCATCCCTGCCTGGTCCTTTAACCCTACCACAGAGTGACACTGCATGCTTTACGCAGAGTATCCCACCCAAACTGCACTTGCTCCCACCTGAGACTCCTGATCCATGGCAGTGGATCACCCTGATTATGGATACCCCTACTGTAGTTCGCAGTCTGGATGTCAACAGCAGTGGGACTTTGGCAGCCTGAGATTAGCTAGTAAAATAAAGCCCTGCTGGGGGAGAGCAGAAGGCAGCAGATACTGCTGACGCCACAGTCAGCGGTACCCTCCTGGACAGACCTAGATATCCTAGCCTGACCAAGCAAATCCTACCTTGCGTGAGAGGGCCTGGACCAGCTGAGGGCTATGGTCATCTGCTACCTACGAAAGACTTAGATCTCTCATTTCTGTGCACTTTCTGAGGCATATGTGCTAGATAGAAGAAGGTTTTAACTTGATTTGTTGATCATCCTGGGTAAATGACATAGATGAAACAGTTGGTAGTCTGAATTTCCCGATTGTCTGCTTGAGTGCAACTTTTAGAGTTGAATCTGTTTCTTACTGTCACAGAATAAGTATCACAGGGGGGAGAAGGAAATTTGGATATTGCAATCCTGCCCAGACTCCTGACACTTCAGATATTTTTCTCTATTGTGCTTCATAATAGAAAGATGTTTCAGGCAGTGCAGTTTCTGTAACACAAAACATCAGGTTTGTGTCTAGGGCAGTTCTTCTTTTAAAGGAAACAGCAATTACCAGGTAAAATGCAAACTATAGAACACAAAATATTTAAGAGGGGGGTGGTGGGGCCACTGTCTTTCAGTTAAGAAAAAATAATCCAGTTCTTAGAAGGGTGCATGACTTTACCAGACCTAGAATTTAAGAGCTTGATAGGACCATGAGTTTGATAGGATCTAAAAGCCACCACCACCCAAGTGTCAGTTGTTGTCTGGAGCACTGCATTTGTGGCATATGGAGAGTGTAATTCCCTTGTTTTGTCTGCTATGGATTATTATTGGTGTCTGATTGCATACAAATAATAAGCCATTAATGTCACTGACATAACCTATTCATCATTTGGATATTGCTAACTTGTTTTGCCACTGGCTACTTTTAGTAATAAACCACAACTTTTATTTTCCATTGTTAACACATCACTCTTAAATTATTTGACTGGATTAAGCTAAAAATGTAATTAATACATACACCTGATAGAGAATTTGGAACAAGTCTATGAGTGTGGTAGAGAGAAGTTATTAGACCTGGCTGGCAGATTAAATGCTTCAAGAAATTGCATTTTCAGAGTCTGTTCTTTTGGCCACTGATTCAGAAGGGAAATACTGGAAAACTGTAAATCAGCAGGCATCGTTTTGAAAATATTTTTTTTATATAATTTGGGCTATTACCTATTTTTTTTTTTTAAGAACTTACACAGAGGATGGGAATATCTATTGTTCTTTGTTATTTTAAGATGATCACTTATCACTTGCACCTGGGAAAGTAAGTAACAGGCCAACATAGGTTCTGCCAGAAAAACAGTCTCTTAGTTGCTCCCAATAGACGGTCTGTAATACTTTCTCTGTTCCTTTGCTGATTTATTGAGTAAACCTGCATCTGTGTTGATGAAATAAATATATGCATGACCTGCTTGACATTAAGAGTGGACAGCATCAGTGACCCTAAATGATTCAGATAATACAAAAGATGGGAAAAAAAAGTGTTGTAACAGTAGATGTTTTGATGCCAATGCTATCCATTATTTTACAAACCTCTAACCATGGGTTAGGGAGCTATAACTGGATACAAGGCTCTTTTTTAGTAACATCTTGCATCCCAGCTTTACGGAGCTGGGGTAGGGGACAATGTTCTTGGGCATCACGTACATGTCACCAAGGAACTTCATCCCATAGTAGTGTCTGCAGCGGGAGGAGACACTGAGTGGAACTTACTCTGTCCCCAAGCATATGGGCAGCCCCAACTCAGTATAAGTCTTTCCCTTAGTTATTTCTGGCCTGAGGTTCACACAAACAGATGAGAGTATCAACATCTCATGTTTTTCATATGGTATGCTTTTAGATTTCAGATGCTGCTCAGGTGTTTGTGTGTCACTTGTGTCTGATTGCATAGCCCAATGTATAGTGCATATATACTCATATCAAATATTTGTTTCAGCCAAAGTTGCACTTATTACCTTACTTATCGTGGCTCACTGTTTGGTATGTAAATATACTTGCAAATTGCTGTATAACTGTATTTTTATAGTGTTTTCCACTGCAGTTGTACCCTTTTTAAAGAGAAGTTATCATGGGAGGATAGATACATTACCGTGGATTCTTAGTGGATGTCCTAGAACTGACGTAAATTATTTTTGATTTTTTTCATACCTAAGTATCAAAAGTTTTTTCTTGTAAGCATTATCATCGCTGTATGAAAAATCCATAGTGACATTAGGCAAACAACTGCACTCCCAGGTTAGACAAACCTCAGTATTCCCAGAATTTAATTATCCATGCTCTTTGAGATTGTTGCAGGTAAGAGCTCTTGCTAGAATCAAGGGCTCACAAACAAGTTTTTGTACAGTCTTCTCAGGAAATTGCAATGGAAACTTCAGTGGCTTCCCCATCCATCCTAGAATCTGCAGTAGTAATCCATATGTGCTTACATAGCAATATAGCCTACTGAACAAGGGTGACATATGACACTTCTGAAAATCAGGATACTTTGCTTTTAGTGTTTAACTATTGATTTAAATGCTGACTTGTAAAATGCAAGTATTTCACCGTATCCTGAGATTATGGCCGTATTAGTCTTTCAGCTGTGCAGACCTTGTGAATATGTCTGGCAGGGATTTGAGACTAGAAAACTAAAGCATCTCAAGTCTAAATCCTGGAGTTGTATACTTTATCAGTATCACTAAGTATGACCCATTTAAAAATAATATGGACTACCTTAAATGAAGTATCTTTTATGTCAAGAAAACCTTACTTACAGACTTTTTCAGTGTCTTTCAGTGTAATAAACATATCCTATTCTGTTACTGCATTCTCCATCAGTCTGGCCTATTTATAGTCCTTAAAGCTGTTTCAGAGTAAAATTTTTCCCCTTCTGTTCGTAGGAACTAGAACCTTATATAAAAATCAGAATTTGATTTACATGTCTTCTTGAGCATAATCCAGTTGCCTAAACACAGGGGTCTGGCTGGTCCATGTACCTTAGCTGCCCCATACATCCTCAGTCATTTCTGCCAGCTCTCTGTGGGTGCTGTGGATACTCTTGAGTGTCTCGGGGGGCACTAGGTTCCTGTGTTTGAACATCTATATTAAGTCCCAATGTCTATCTGTATCTCTAGGTTCCTGCAGGCTTTCAAACACTGACTCTGAGTGACTGTCCTAGTCAATCAGAGGAAGGTTGCAAAGGAAGACTATAGAAAATAGAAGAGAACCCTAAATTTCCTTTGGAGGAGATTTCCACCTATACAAATATCCCTGACCAACCTCTCATATGGATATAGTTCTGGTAAAATGAGAGATTGCATGCAGGTTTTGCACTTGACTTGTTTTAAATGCTTGGAACTTCCTCTCTCCTAATCCTGCAGTGTCTCTATAGCAGCTTCATGCCAATAAGGTATACTGAGAGCTTGCTTAACTACAAGGAGCTAAAGACTGCTGCTTTTAATTGCAAGATTGTGTAATTGATTTATTTTACTGATTTGTTGTGTTTTTATTTAATCTGGAGGTAAGGAGAGAGCATTTGGTATCTGCAGAATTTTTGACACTTTTTGGAAATTCCAGATACACATTTTATTTCTGCATTAGCAATCACTGGTGTTTATACACCACTGTAAAAAATATTAACCTGGAAATGGCTGAAAAATGCAATATGACACTTCAGACCCAGTCCATGTGTAAATGTGGTCAACTGACACTTAGTTGACACCGACAGTGGTGCCAGTGCTAACAACATCTGAATAAATCATGAAATCTGTTTAGTTAATGTGTTTGTTTACAAAATTACTAAAGTTCGGTGTGGTTTTATAAGTGAGTTTATTTGAATACCCAGATTTCTGAACTTCCAAGGGATGCTCACTGTGTCCCCAGAAGCAAAGTCATCTTTATATAACTGGAGGTGGATATGAGAGAGAAAAGGAACACAGGTTGAGAAGTAGATTGGGTTTCAGTGGTTCAGAGATATTGTTCTCCTAATCCCTCACTCTTTTAGATCTTGCTAATAATTAGGGGCAAGAAATTTTACTGCTGTCACTGCATTGGCTCTTGCAGAAGGAAATTTTTTACTGTTTTATCTCCGGTACAGCATTACTTTGATATTTCTCGTTCTAAAAATGGGATTTAGCTTAGTACAAAACCAGAAAGTTTTCTGTTTCAAACATTATACTTTGGAAACTGCAAGAGAAGTATCACTTAATTGGCTAGCTTTATTTCAGAATTTGGTGGATTTTGCCATCAAAGTTAATCATTCATCTACTTGCTGGTCTGTAGCAAGCCTAAATGGCCACTGGAAAAAGATTGCTGGCAGAGTTTGCTGAAAATGAACTATGCAGATTTTAATAAAAATGGAATTAAATACTGCTAGAAAAAGTTGAACCTTATTTCTAGACTCATAGTTATGGGAGATAATATTTCTAAAAATATTTAGTTAAATAATACTATAAAATTAATTTTGTTACAATTGCTTTGTGATTAATTCCTAAACTGCTAAAAGTAAAATCCTTCTTTTTCATTTCCCTATTTTTAAAGACATTAATGGAATAGATATTTGGAGTCATTGCTCTTGTTTGGGATAGAGTGCTGATCTAGAAAACATGCACAGGAGTTATTTTTCCTTTTACAAAACATAGGAATAGGAGAGGACTTATTTGTGTCTGTTAGATAAATTGACATGTTGTAATGGAAGCTGTTAATATTAGAAGAGCCTGCAAATTTGAAAGCATATTGAGAAAAAATGCAGGAAAAGAATAATGCTCTTTTAATAAACCATTAACTGCCGGGTATAATTTATATAGTATTAATTTTAGGTTTTGTATAAGCTTTGAAAATGTTTAACCAGCGTGAACTTTGCCTAGATGTCATCTGTGTCTGTGGTTCCATACTTAAGGATAGAAAACACTTGTGGTGCAAGTCTCTGACTACAGTTCTCACAGTAATCTCATATCGCAGGTACATTAACAATCTATGAGAATCTTTAAATTTAACAATAATATTTAAGTCCACATGCTTACATATACTTGGTCCTGCACTATTAAAATAATGCGTTGTTTGCTTGTGGTTTTGGGGTTTCTTTGTGGTTTTTTGTTTCTTTTTTTGGGGTACGTGTGTGTGAGTGTTGATTTTGGGTTTTTTTTATTAGCTTCTTTCAGCAGATGCAGAATAGAATGCCCGCCTTGTTAGA
The DNA here is from genome assembly GCA_039877255.1 of Loriculus beryllinus. Taxonomy (NCBI): domain Eukaryota; kingdom Metazoa; phylum Chordata; class Aves; order Psittaciformes; family Psittacidae; genus Loriculus; species Loriculus beryllinus. Next base: position 2,848 of record JBCJKH010037056.1, on the reverse strand, counting down.
AGTTTTGCATCTGTCAGCCCTGGAGTCATCTAAAAACCTATGGAGTCCATTTCTGTGGCTGGGTATAATGGTTCAGGCATTTAGAGATATTTTTACAGTATCAGTTTTTTTATTAAAAAGGCTTTGATTAATCTTTTCTTCTGAAAATTTGATTATGATCTGAGCATGTGTTTTACTTCTGGAATACTACATTTCTTCAGCTGTAGGACTGCAGAGATTCTAATGAATTTATACTGGAAAAAGAAGTATCATGGATCCTTCACATTTATACCAGCTGATTTAAGAATGTCTTAGCGGCTACAGAGAAGTGGTCTATTAAATTTGTTAATGATTCTAAATTTGTATTAAGAAAAGTAACTTTTTGGTGTAAGCCAGACTACACAGTCTTAGGGTTTGTTTTCTTTCCTTTGCCAGAAAAGTATAGAAGCTGTAAATTATATTTTCAGGAAAAGAGAATGGAGTGCAGCTGGTTTTGTATATTTTCCAAATCAGATTTCAAAATGGGAACCAGCTGCTCATCTGTTGCTCTTAGCTGAAATGCCAGCATATGCTGGTTGTTGCACGATGGCCATTTTAGAAATAATATACATGAGGAATATGATTATGGATTTGATCTCAATGTCAGATTCAGTTGCAAAGGATCCTCACCTGGTTACAACACCATCTTCAAAAGCTTCAGGCCCTATCCTAAAGACATTTTGACTGACTTGTTTGCAAAAAGTCCAAAATAAAACTAAGGAGGGAGTTGTGGTGTCCACTGGTCATTTTCCACAAGCTTTACATCTGAGTTAATCAGAGACATGCAGCTGTGCTGTTCGATTGCATTAGCAGACACTGCCATCTGCGCAGAAGGCTCCTGTGCATTGGTCTCTGCACATAAGAACTGGTGTCACTTTGCTTTTGTCCCAGATGCCTTCTCCTTTGAGCTCTGTAGGCAGGTATGCTTTGATGCTGGTCTTTTGCACATGAAGGAAAACTGAGGTAGAGGTGTGCTACGTGGCTTTGTGGTTAATTCACTGGGAGTGTGGGATACATGTGTTTTAAATAAGACATGCCTTTTCGGCAGGCGTGCTGACAAGCAAATTAAGAAATCGACGTTGGACTGTTAATAGGAATCAAACACAGGGCTGCAGTGAACAGCACATTCATTCTTAAGGCCTTTGATTTAGACTTGGGGCCAAGCTTGTTTGGCCTCAGTGCAATTTTTGTGTTTAGTAAGTATCACAGGGTTTTGTAGAGCTAAATGTTTCATATTTCTTTCCTGAATACTAAACCCAAACTTTAATAAACTGGGGGATTTTAAAAGGTAGATTTGGTCAATATGAAAACACGCTGTAGCAATTTCTATTTCCAAAAATATATTAAGTATTGTAGAGACACTAGATTTTGTGCATGAAGTACAGGAAGAAATTGCTATTCCTTGTCCTGAAATTATATTCAACAATATTCTTGTTACAGTGACTTTGTAACAAAAAAAGTCTTGTGCTGTCCTTGGAGCTAATCCCTATATGATAGAATTAAACTCATTCCTTCTGTAAACATTCAGCGTTGATGGAAAACCTCTTCTTCCACAGGATGTGTTGTAGCTATCCTTCTGCTTCTCTGGGCTTTTGTTATATTACAAAATACCAGATTAGTGGAGATTATAATTGCAGGTATTGATATAAAAGCATGTTATTTGGAAAATTTGAGAGTACAAGACAAGGAAATGGCTGTATTTCCTAGGACTCAAGTGTCTGCACAACATACTTTTGTTTTCGAATTAGGTGCTAAACAGGTTTTCCTACTCTGTGTTTGGGAGCAGGAGGTCAGATGGTTGAGAACAAGGAGCTAATATGCATTTTATGCTTTTAAGCAGTTCAAAAGGTTACTGGAACTATAGTGTTTTCTCAGTTGAGGTTTGTTGGCAGCAGATTTAGCTTAAGGAACAGAGACAATGTCAAATAACCAATTCACAGAACATGGGACAAAACAGATTCTTGACACAGAACATAGTCTGTGCTCCAAGGAAAACCACTAAACTAATTTCAGCTTCAGTAAATACTGCCACACTGTACTATATAACAGTTTCTGAATCTCATTTTTGTCACCTTGCCTTCTTTCTTTGTGGAAATCCTACTGTGATTGGGAAGAAGGGGAAAATCACCTCAGTTACTCTTGTTGGACAATAAATATAGCTATGTTGCTCATGGAGCTGGAAGTTTGAAGTAATGCTAGCATGCTACTCACTTGTCAGTTACAAGGCATGACAGTACTATGAACTAACTTTGGCTTTGAATGGTGCTAATGGTACTGTCACCAAAATCATATATTCAGTGAAATACTAATTTAATTTGTTACCAGTACCAAAATAGACCTGGTTTAGATTGCTTTTATCATTGTGAAATGTTGCACAGTTTATAGTAGTCATAAGCTGTGCTAGGGACACTTCATCTGACGCTTGGATCCAGGTAGTGCCTGTGGTTGAAGATATTGTTTCAATATCACATTTACAGGAACCTGTGTTCCTTCATTTAACTAAGTTTAGTGTTTGTTTTTTCTTATTTAGTTATTAGGTAATTAAGTTCAGGGTTCTGCTGCTCAGAAGTGTCACTTTGAGACTCTTAATGCAGGCATGACTGTCATATCCTCAGAAGAAGGACGTAATAGGAGATGGTCCTCTGCTGGGAAAAATGTGTTAATTTGAGGGGGTTTTTTGTATGCTTTGCTTTCCTATGTGCAAGGACCACCGGTGCCTTACACTTTTTCTGCTTTTAAATGATAGCTGAGATTTAAAGCTTAAACAGGGAAGGTTTAGATTGGATATGAGGAAGAAATTCTTTACTGTTAGGGTGGTGAGGCACTGGAA
>JBCJKH010037055.1:0-31551 GCA_039877255.1 Loriculus beryllinus | reverse complement strand
TGGCATGGTTTAGTGTGGGGTGTCCCTGCTTATGGCAGGGGTGTTGAAACTAGATGATCTTAAGGTCCTTTCCAACCTATATAACTATATATATATATATATATATAAAACTATCCTATGATTCTGTGATTGTGTGGTCTCAGATTGCCTGACAGAAGTAATAAACATTTGCTGTTTTAGCTGACACATGACTGATGATCCTGTCTGAAATGTTACACCACCTTTGAGACTGAAGATCTGATCACACCAGAAACCTTTATCTGGTGAGGAAGGAATTGCCATTTCATATTCAACCCTTAATTTCCTCCCACTGAAGAATTGCCATTACCATCTCTTATAAAATATCATGTAAGCGATCAATGCCGTGTTGAACGTAATGCAGTGTGCTATGACACAAATGTAATTGTATCCACTGGTGGAGCAATGCCCCCCAGCCCTTGTTGGCAAGAAGGGCAGCTTAAATACAGGTACTTCCCTGTAATGGCCAGTCTTTAATATCTTTCCGTGGCTTACAGTAATAAATAATGAACCTTGAGAGCAGGGATTATAAAATACGTTTGAGGATTTAAGTTTATCTTCAGAAGGTTACTAGTAAGGATGTCCTTCTCTCATCTGCTTGTTATAGACAAAAATTGTAATTTTGTAAGTGAAAGTTTTGTATTCACCTATGCAATCTTTTTCTGCCATTTAATAACCCATCAATTAGAATTTTTTTATAGGAATGTTAAAAATATCTCTCAAAAGAAGCTTATGGTAGGATGTTTGTTATGCTAGTTATAAAACTTAAGCTATTTCAAGAATAGTAATTGCTTGATGCTTCATAGTTATTTTTCTGAACAATTTCCAAAGAGGTTGGTGCTTTACCCTGAAGAAGTGCAAAAGGTGTGAGCATGAATGGTTCTTGGTTATATCTGTATTTCAAGAGAAATACTCATTCTGGCAGTGACTATTTTTGCTTACCTCTTTCTCTGAAGAATGATAAATTTATGTGCAGTACCAGAGACCATAAGCATCACTTGTTTTGGTAGCCAAAATTGCTGAAATAGTTTATGTGGTATACACCTATAGAAGAAACAAAGAATTAGTATAAATCTTCATTACTTAAAAATAATATGTTTCAGAATGAAAAGACCCTTTTCCTCTTGTATTCAGGATTTAGCATTCCTTCCTCTGACTTTCCATTTTGGTTTGTTTGCTCGAAGTTCAGTTGATGTAGCAGATTTCCTTGCAGATTGATCAATAGAGGAAAGGTAGAAGCGAAAAGGACTAACAGGATTTTAGTAGGTATGTTCAAGGTAAAGCTTTTAGGGGGACAGAGGTTCTTTGCCCCCAAGTCTCTGTCTTGTTGATTTGTGTCTTTCTGTGATGTGGCTGACTTGACTTGTCAGTAACTTGTCTTCTCCACTCTGATCCAATTTTATTTGTTCAGCTACTTAGTAGCATCTAGCTATTTTGTACTTCTCACTTCAAACTAGTGAAGAGCTATAGTTTTCTGCTCCAAATAGGTAGAAGAAACTATGAAGATTCTGTATTTAATTATTATTAATGATATAACACCTGAGAGCTCTGAAAATATCCCAGAAAAACATATCTGGAAAATCCCTTTTGAGTTAATATAATGTATTGGACTTGTCTAGTGGTGGGATAAACTAGATCTTTATTCTTCCTGACTGATGTTTATATTCTAGATATTGCAGACAGATTCCACAGCCATTACTTTTGCTGCTTCCTCATCTTTACTACTAATTTCTGATGCAGAAATACTTTGGAAAAGAAATATTTCACTCACTATCTCAAATGCAAGTTTCTGCTTTAACTGGGAAGTTAGGAAATTAATCTGAGTTGTCTGGTTTCATTAAGTAAGGCATGTGGTATTACATCTAACAAAGCAATAGTGAAAGTTTGAATAGTTTCGGAGTTACTGGTCTAATGTTTTCAGAATTTTCAGAGAGTTCTTGAAATTGAATCTGAGTATCTGGTGGCCTGGCATGTCTGGTATATGTAGAGGCATTCTTAAGGTCTTTTTCTCTTCATAGTTCCTCTCAAAGCAAAATTGCCAAAACTTGGTCCCAAGTGCACACCCCAGACATGACATGTATGAGGATATCAGTTAACATAATTTGAAAAATTCAGTTGGTGATTCTGTTTTTCTGTGGGGTTTTTTTGTTTCTGTGTTGGTTTTTTTGTTTGTTTGGCTGGTTTGGTTTTGGGTGCATTTTATTTTTTTGTGGGGTTTTTTTTCTCTTTAATTAAGATGTTTTTGTAAAGCAAAAAGTAGTTGGTACAATCCTGTATCCATGGGGATGTAGTCTAATATTTTGAGAGATATTAGCTTATGTACACTGAAGCACAAATTGGTTTAAGCTTTTCTTCAGGTTCTCATATTTTCAAAGCATAATGCTCTTGAGAACCACATGCTTTGCTTTTTCATTCACAAACGTGAATTTGATAGGCTTTGCTGTCACTTTGCTAACCATGAGCTATTTATTTCTTTCAGCTGTGGTAGGAACAGAAAAAAGGAGTCAGACCAGTTATTAAGCATGGCTTGGTGTTATTCTACAGTCCTAGCTGATGTGGGAATTATTTTGCTTACACTGAAGTAAAAGTGTTGTTTGTCAAACTGATCTGTGCAAAACTTCAATAGAACAATGAATTAATGTGGACATGCTTGCATTCTATTGCTTTATTATGAAAAAAGCCATTGTATAATTAATTTGTTTCCTGTAATGTGCTTCTAGAGAACTTGCATGTGCTGCCTTCATGCAGTTGTTCCACCTGTAAGTTATGGTTTTATGATTATCCTTCATATGTACATGTGGCTTTCTGGGGTCTGTAGTCATTACTGATAAACAAACATTTATCACAGAAAAGGTAGTAATGACTGCTCCCTTAAACTTCTGGTTCATAAAACCAAAACACAGAAGAGCTTTGAGGTACAATAAACAAGCAAGAAAGTATCAAAAAGAGCATACAACATAATTTAGGAGTTACTGTATCAGTTCCATAATCCAGGACAGCGTGGTCCTTAGACCTGGATTCTCACATGGAAATAAATGGGAATTAATTCAGTAGATTTGAGGCTTTGGGTTGAAAAATGTTCCTTATTATGGCTATTCAGATGTCAGCATTTGGCAACCAAGTCTCTGTGAGTTCGCACTACAAGCACAGAGGGTAGGGCAAGATGGTTTGAGGTATATCGCATTGTCCTTTTAAAGAGTCTCTTCTCCGTGGACTTCAGCTGTTAAGTTTCAGTGGTTATGGATACTGCTTGTCATGGCTAAAAATGGTTACTGGAGAATCTTTTATAGCTCAAAACTTTTTGATAGGTTTCATTATATTAGGTTCTATTGGAAGGGACTAGAAAACCTTTCTGAATCAGGTAGTCCAGGTGATTTACACAAATGGCACTTCACAGAGTGGCTGAGGCTGGAAGGCACTTCTGGGAGTTGTTTGAACCCTGCTGCTCAAGCAGAGCTACCAAGATCCACTTGTCCAGAACTGTGTCCAAATGGCTCCTGAATATCTCTATTAAGGGTAAAGACTTCACAATCTCCCTGGGCAGCCTATGTCAGTACTCAGTCTCCTTCACAGTGAAAAAGTATTTCCTGATGTTCAGGCAACACTCCCCTGTTCAGTTTGTGCCTGTTGTCACTGATCCCATCACTGGGCATAAATGAGAAGAGCCTGGCTGTATCCTCCATCCTCTTTGCACCCTCCCTTCAGCAGTTTCTGCATATTGGTGAGATCTCCCCTGAGCCTTCTCTTCGCTAGGCTGACCAGTGCCAGCTCTTTCTGCCTGTCCTATCCTTGTAGAAGAAATGTTCCAGTTCCTTCATCTTCTTTTTCATTGCATGCACTTCAGGATGTCCGTGTTTCTCTTTTACTGAGGTGTACCGTTGTGAACCCAGAGCTTCAGGTCAGGCCTCACCAGTGCTGGGTAGAGAGGAAGGATCATCTCCCTCAACCCACTGGCAACATTGCCTTATGCATCCCAGCATACCATTAGCTGCATTTGCCACAGGAGCACGTGTTACTTATGTTCCACGTGGTGTCTAATAGGACGCCTAGGTTCTTTTCTGCTAACTGCTTTCCAGCTGGGTGGCCTTCCGCATATGCTGGTCCTCAGGCATGTCTTCCTTGCTTTATACTTTCTTCCTGGTTTATGGGTCCTTGGATTTCAGCTCAATCTTACGAGAAAAGACTGAAGTGATTAAGGCAACCAGTACCTCATTTTTTTCTTCTTTTTTTTGTGTCCTTTGTCACCCAGTTCCTTGTCATATTCAGCAGCAGACCAACATTTTCTCCAGTCTTCCTTTTGTTACTCATATACTTAGAAAAGTCCTTCTTCTTGCCCTTGACATCCCTTGCTAAATTAAACTCTGCAAAACTCAGTTCAGCTTATTGGATATTGCGCAAGGCTGAGAGCAAGGAAATGTTTTGACATCATAGTCCTGTATCTTTAGACCTAAGCTGTTCATACAGGTGGCTCTCATCTTCTGTTTGTCCAGCATCAGTGTATTGTGATTGATGCAGAATGGAAAGGATAAACTAAGATGATACAGATACAACTATTGCATCTTGAAGTATATTTTGGAGAGAATGTGTTCAAAATAATTTCCTTCACAAACAGTGCTAGTTTCAGTATTAATGTAGGTAGGCACTGATGCAATGAATATCTCCACTGTACTGTTGACACAAGTTGTCCAGTGCTTTGAGTTACTTTTTCTTTTTTAATAAGTTGGGTTTTTTTGGGGTGTTTTTTTTGTTTTGTTTTGTTTTTTTCCTTTGGAGTATTCGATCTGTATTCGTTAAATACCAGTTGAACTGTGTATCTTAAACTACTCTCTGTTTATGTTGGAACATATTTTATCCAAACTTTTCTGAGTTAAGACATATTGATGTTGTTCCACAATGTCCATAGTGACACAGGATTAGGGGTTACTGTGCAGTTTTGCTTGGATTTTTTTTTGTGTGCCTCCTTCCTGACATACTAATTTAGTGCTGTCATAATCTAGAACAGCTGAATAGCTTTGGCCACTGAGTTGCAACTGTTCTCTGTTCTCTTATTAGCAAGAACCCATGCTCAGGGCTTTAAAAAGAAATATTTATTTAAAGTATTTTTGTCAAGATGTGTCTGTGAAATATGCTAGGTACTATTTTTATTCTTTGGAAAGGCTCATAATCTGTCTGCACTCTACTGTGAATGGATCCCTTACAAGAATGAATGTTCATTCAAAATTGTGTCCTTTCACTGTATATTTTTACACTTTAATTCTTTTCTGGGAGGGGTTATTCTTCAAGCAGGTTGGGTATTAACCCTTTTGGAGAAAGTCACAGAGCATAATAGCTTCATTTATAGCTGATGTTTTATTATGGAGAAGCAGAAAAGGGAGGGAAAAGAAAGCAAGGCACTTGTTGATGCTTTGGTTGGCGATTGCTGGAATTAAAATAGTGGTTTTAACAGCTTCTTTTTCTGGATCAAGCAAATGCATGGATATGGATTTGACTCTGCATAGGTGCTTCAAACTGTTTTGGCTGCTGTTCTGAAAATAACCAGGGTTAGATATTTTTCTCTGAGATGGGCTGGAAAAAGTTGTTCTAGCAAGCAATATGTAGGATAGGATAGAACATGAACCTATGAATTTTGTCTGCTGGTTTTAGTCTGTCTGCATAGCCTGGTTTTTGCAGTTCTTCATAGACTTTGGTTTGGGTTTTTTGTTTTGTTTTTCTTAATTGAGTATGGAAAAGATCCCATGGTTTCTAAACTGAAAATTTTATTAATCTGTACAGTATTCATGCAGACATTACTTTAAGGATTAATGGTTATGATTATTGTCTTCAGATGTACTAATAATTTTCCTGGGAATATATATGGTTTGAGATGGAGCATCTATTAAAAAATAAAACAAAACAAATAAAACCCAACCTAAAACCCAACAAAAATGTAAAACAAAACCAAAAGCAACCAATAAACAAACAAAAAATGCCACCCAAGCCCAACAGCAACAAAAAAACACAATTCCCCACATGGTAGGGAATTCCCAAAGGTCACTGAAAGTCAAAAAGGACTGACCTTTGCTTTAGGTTTAGAAAAGTACAATGGCATCATGCCAGACTTTTACTGCTCCTTTTCCTAGCAGATTTCTATGTTTAAAGAGGCTGCTGCTGTGATATTGGAAAGTATTTTCTTAAAGTTTTTGTCTATCAGAAAAATAAGTGAAGTATCGAGTCTTTCATATTGATTCTTAACTTGTCTCTTGCTGCTACTGTTCAAGTTTTAGCCTTTAAGTGTCATGATTTACAATGCTATCAAGGTTTTTGTTTCCCATGGCTAAAAGTCATGATGTTGTGTGCAGTGTTGTTACTATTTTTAAATCTGAAATAATTTAAGAACTTTCACTCTTAAACTAATATTTTGGTTTGTTGAAGATCTTGTGTTTACAGTCTATGTAAGGATGTTTTTTCTTCAACTTCATCAGTCAAGGGCCGCGTGGGTTTTCGTAAGACTGTAAGTATTCCCAGATGATTACTACTGCTCCAAAACCAGAGCAGCTGTAATTCATCTGTGTGTGGTACTTCATCCAGACGTTTTCAAGGCAAGAGCCTAGAAGCATTTGGCATAAGCAACTTAAGAGTGGATAAATGGAAGGATATGAGTTTTTTCCTGGTATTTCTAACTAACATAGGGGTCTCCAGAGTTGCTGAGTCAAGTCTCTAGCTTTCCCTGAATCAGATAACTTTCGTACAGTCCTTTTCAAAGGTTTATTATGCTTTGCCTTAATTATGTGTTTTCCTGTAGCATGTATGTTAAAGTGTGTAGCTCTCCTAAAGCTCACCTAGAATTCTTGCTTACATGTAAAGAGAAAATGTTAGGTTTGGGGATTTTTTGTTTGGGTTGGTTTGGTTTTTTTTTTAGGGCGGGTGGGGTGTGTGTGTGGTTTAGTTTGTTTTTTTTACCCTTTGGGACCCTTGGTGGGAGTGTTTTCTGGGTAGTACCTCACCAGATACTGTGAACTGAGATGAATCTTGGAAACATAGAACTTAAATCTGAATTTGTGGATGGGTGGGGTGGGGTGTATGTCAAGGCTCCTTTTGGGTGGTTCTGTGGTGGTCAAAGAATCTGAGTGTTGATCAGCTCTGCTGGTAAAGATACTACTGAGAAGATACCCTTAACTCCTTTGGTTTGCAATCTCAGGAGGTACGTTATTGAGGGAAAAATAAGTAATAGGGTGTTAGCTAACTTGGCAGAATTGAGTTAATGAAGTTTTCACCCAAATGTTTGATTTTGCTGCGCTGGAAATTCTCCTGGGCACTGTCAGCAGCAAAGGTTGCTTCACAGCATTACTTAAGTATGCAAATGGAAGTAATTATGTTTTCATGATTTCTAAATTAGTTCAGCAAAATTATATATAACTTTCACAAGGCAAATGATTTTTATAATGTCAACAACATTTTTACATGTTAGGTAAAAATTTGGTTACCTGTCCCATTCCCTCAGTTAGCTTACAGTAGGTATTTCTTTTGTAACATACTATTTTCATATTTATTGGATAGAACTAGAAGCTTGTCAAGGAACAGGATTTGTTAGTATTTTATCTTGTCTATAGCTGGTTTTGCTGTTCATGGTTTCATTTGCAGAAAGTCTTTACTACAAGACAAACTTGCTCCTATGCGTTGTTCAATCTTAACCACTTCTAATGTAAGTACAAGGTTCTGGTATGTCTAGAGCCAACCCTACTGTGCTTTGACAAAAATTAAAATTAATCAATGCAGTAGGTGTGTATGAAGTATATAAATATATAGTATATATCAGTATAACTCCACTGCTTCTTTTGGATTTAAGTAACTTATTCTTCATTTGTTTTACTCACAAGCTGAATAGAAATGATGTGGCATATGCCAAAAAAATATCAAATGCACACCATCAGGTCCAGTAAAAAATGAGTATAAGGTTTCTAGCAGTTCTGTACTCTAGGTGAAGTTTGGGTTGTGGACTTATTCGTTGGTTCATTTTTTGCTTTGTTTGCTTGGGTTTTGGTTTGTTGTACTGCGATTTATCACAAACATGATACTTCCTGTTTACTTACAGCTCTCTAATACACCTTTCCACCAAGCATTGGAACTGATCTGTTTACAAGTTTGATTTTAGATAATTAAGCTAGTAGAAGCCCTCCTATAGCTGAACAAAATGTTGCAATCTGAATGCTCTGTGGCAATTACAAGATCCAACTATTTCATTGGTTTGGGGTTTTTTTCCCCCATCTCAAAGTCCTTGTCAGTGCTCTCTCTGTGTTAGACTTGCATGTGTGATGTGTATTAGAGCTTAGAAGGAAAAAATATTCAGTGAAACACTACATTTCTGTTCTAACTAAACCTTTTAATACTCAGTTTATCTGACTGATGTATGGATGATTGCTTCATATATATGATGGTCTGACAGAATTGCTGTCAAAACTGGGAGATTCTTGGTTTCTTCAGCATCGCAAGTAGTCAGAACTAGTCAAGTGGAGGAAGGACAAGAAAGATCTCAAACTGTACTTAAAATACCCTGTTTGGTGACAGTGGTGTATAGTTTAAAACAAAATAACTGTTAGGATAACTTTAGGAAAAAGGGGTAATTATGTTCTAAGGGGAGGCTTTGGGCTACAGAGTTGTTCTCCCTGTTTCTTGAATGCATTTTGTACTGAATTGGCTGTGCATGCCTTGGGAATGCTCATTTTGATTATTGCCTCAAATGAGCTAATGATCAGAACACTGAAATTTTTGAATCCTGACAAAATTAAAAAATTCAGTGGGGCCAATCCTTAACATGTCTATTTTGTATATTGCTGCAATGGCAGACTTAGTGTTCATAGTGATTACATTGTTAGAACAGTGTATGAATGTGAAAGTTTGAGTTAAGCATCAAACTTAGGCAACTAAATCCTTTTAGGGGTCTCTGCTCTAATAGTTACTACTTTTTCTATTGCATTCAAGCACTGTTGAGTACTTAAGTTGTCCCCAAACATTTATTTCTGGGATAATATTAGATGAGGAGTAATTGTCATTGTCTTTATTTTAGAACTGGGATATGAAAACAAAGTATGTGCTATTTTGCAGTGCTTGTCACAAAATGACTAGAATTTCCTCCTTTTTTCTCTTTTTTGGTGTATTTTGCATGTCGTACACTTAATTTTTAACCTTGGACTCCTTTAGAAGGGTCAGCAAGCATATGGATGAGTGTGATCTGATTGGTACAGGCTACTTAGGTTTTCAAAAGGCTCTTGACTATGTCCCTCTACAAAAGCTTGTAGCAAAACTAAGCTGCTATTTTATGAGAAGACAAATACTTCCATAGGTAGATAATTGTTTAAGAGGAAGAAGAGAAGGTATGAATAAATTGTCAGTATGCCCAGAAATAGTCACCAAGGCATGCTGTAGAAGTCTGTGCCTTTCCACAGGATTTCATAAAGGACCACAGTGAGTGCCAGAAAACAATGTGAAGTCAAAAGGCTGTAGGCAAAAGCTACTTTGTAATAGTAAGGACAGTATGTGATTGTGAGGACCTGTAGAAGGACCATCACAGTATTGCCAGCCATGAACGATAAGGCAATAAATTGGCAGGCCTGTTTTAGTGTAGATAACGAGATATAAAATAATGAATACTGCATAGAACTCTAATTCCACACACAGAATGATGGACTCGAAGCTTGCCATTCCCACACTGCAGCAAGATCATGGGGTTCATAAAGATGTCATCTTAAAGCCCAATAATGGTCAAAAAAAGCAAATGAAGTTTTAAGACTGGCTAAGGAAGTTCAGGACAAATTAGGTAATGATATTATGCTGCTGTAAAAGTTACGACTCATCCTCATCTTGATTACTGTGTGCTGGCTCTGCTCGCATTATCTTCAAAGAATATAGTGCAGTTAGAGCTTAGAGAAGGATAATTAGAGAAAATGGAATGGTTTCTATATAAGATTGACTGAATAATCTGTTACTCTCTAAATTTGAGACAACATTACTTGGGACATAGAGGTCTACAAAATTTTGAATAATATAGCAGGGTGGTTTGGGTCAATTTGTCACTGATTTGGGTCATTAAGAGAAGCCAGGTAGGAAACAAACAAAGCGAACTATCTCTTAATACTGTTAGTAGTAAACCCATGTATTTCCCAAATGGGAATGGGTGTTCACTAAAAGCTTGCGTTGTTTTAGAAGGAAAATGGACCAGCATATGGACGAGAGTTGCATTAGGGATGGCTAAATATGTAGTAGCATGTCCAGTGGAGGAGGTTCTGACACTGTATTTTCAGTTGCATCTGAGCGCAGGCTTTTCATAAACAAGGACATGCCATTTTATTTGAAGAAGTAATGAGCTATTTGGGTATTACCTTGGAACTGTGTAAAAAATTCAGGGGTCAAATCTAATTCCCTTGAGTAACATTTGTTTTACTTGAACTATTCAACACTTACCATTCTCATTCACTGTGATGATGCTGGTACAAATGAGACAGGATAGCTATCTCCACAGCCCTGCTCTGTGTAAGTCCAGTTCATCCTCCAAAAACAGCCTCTCCTCTGCATTAAAGGAAGTGAACATCTCTCGGAAGTGCAATTAAATTGTGATAAGTAGAAGGACATTTATAGTTGCACAGGCAACTAATGTTTTCTGGCTAAAATTAAAGTGTAGGCCATCCTTTCTAGGACTGTAAACTGAACAGCAATGCAGGCTAAGCAGAGGATTCAATCCCAAAGCACTGGAGTCATTAAGATAAACCTCCTCTAGTCAAAGGAATAGCTCAGGTCTTGTTTTTCTCAAGTAGTGTGTGCGTATGTGAGAAAAAGAACTACCTTGGGTTCTGGTCTGACTTGTCAGCATTTTAAGGTGCTGTTTTCCCCTGTATATACAATTCCCTTTGTCAGTTTTCCTTTTTAAATGTGAACAGATGTTATCAAGTTAAAGAGTGATAAGAATTTTTTAACTGATCTGCACATTTTGCTATACAGTGTCTATAGTTATTAATGCTTTAGAGCTGTATTTATACCAGTTATTAATCTATGTCTTTTCAATTACTTTATTTTCTTTTTACTTACTTCATAAGCATTACTCCCTGTAACATTTTGTAGGCTTCTTGTATTTCCATATTTCTTCATGATTTTTATTTTGTGATTTTCTTTTTTTTTCCTTCCTGTGGATCTTACTCTTTCATGCAAACTTTTCTTTTTTTGGTAACTTCCTACTTTTGGAGTGTGTGTGTGTGTTAATTAAATTATCCTGAAAAAGGTAGAAAAAATTCATTGCCATCTCTGTCCCATGACAGGTAACTTTCTCCCCTCTCCCCCAGTATAGAAAGGTATTAACACAGAGGGGAAGGGCACACATGAGACCACGTTTCCCTGGGCACTGGACTGGACCTAAGTTGCTTCTAAATGAATTAATAACAATCCAGTTTAAATTGAGGTATAAATTTAGGCTGGTTCTTGACAGTGATGCTCAAATTTCTTAACTGGTCTTTGAGAAACAAAGTGATTTCAGAACTTGTGTATATACTAGAACTGTACTTTGTTTTAAAGAAATTGGTCTGTCAGAAGGACTTTAACTATAATATTTCTTTCTGGGTTGTCTTCCACACCACACAAGCAATAATAATTAAAAAAAAAAAAAAAGAGGGCTCATCCAAATTATTAAATAGTTGAAGATATTCATGTTGATATTCCTTACTGGAAACAAATGCCGGGTCTGTGAAGGTGCCTGAGGAGCTGGTGGGCGCAGTGAAATAAGTATTCTGGTCAGAAAGGTCATTGGACAAGGGAATAATAGTAGGAATCACAGAAAAATAAAAAGGTGAAGAACAATGCAGCTAGAAACTCAGGTAGAACTACCAGAGAAGCTGGAAGAGGGATTGTAGCCTGGCTGTATTGAAGTATATGTCCCTCACAGGTTTTGTCTTTCTGCAGTCAAAGCACAAGTCGGGGACCTTGTGAACCATATGAATGTGCACATATCCACCTTTTCTTTTAAGTTTTCCTGTTTTCCCTTTGAGATTGTGAAATTAGTTCTGAGTATAAACAGGCTACCTGAGGTCCCTGCCCCTTTTGGTGGGAGATAAGTTGCACTTCATATCTGGGTGGCAGTTGAGGATGAGGAAATGTAGTCAGTAGATGGTAAGCGTACAGAAGTGTTCCTGACGCAGCACTCTGAGCCAAACTGTGTAAATGCCAAGTATCTTGCTGAAGAGGGTAGTTTTGGTGAATCAGAGGTCCAAAAGGAGCTCTGAAGGCAGATGGGAGACTGAAGAATACAGTCATCATTACTTCCTAGCAAGGTGCCGTACAGCTTTCCCAATAAGATAACCAGATGTGGACAGCTCTCATTCTCCTGCTCACCTGCAGGCTGATTGTTTACTTGTCCCTTAGAATGAGATATGTAAAGTAGGTGAAAAGATTTTATATAGAGCAGCTGCCTTGCTCAAAGTCTTGTACAGAAGACCCCAACAAATACTTATTTTTGGGTAATCATGGCTGCAAGTTTATATAATATCTCTTAGCTCAGTCTCTACCGGTGTCCTTTCCTCATTCACATCTTCCTTTTAGACATCTGTGCTTCATCTTTTTTTTTTCCTTTTAATTATTTTCCTTTTACATTCTACTTTTTTTCATCCATACAGGCATGAATCTTGACAATAAATTTGTTCTCATCATTTGGTGATATTTTGCCACATATGTGGTTCAAGACTGCTCTGCGCTCTGGAGAAGTTCAAGAGCAATTCTTTGTTGTTACTGCCCATATGGGGTAGGACAAAAAGTTGGATGTGGAAGACAACCTCGTCTTTTCCTTCACACATAGCGATTTTCCCCATTGCATTGCAGCAACGAAAAATGAAGTTAACAGCTACTACATTAATCTCATGCTACAGCTGTTCTTTTCATTGCCACTGGGGAGTGCTGCACCGTTTCTGTGCTACTCTGTTTTCCTGTGCAATTATGCTGCAGAAGGTTACTGGAGACTGTGGGCTATATACCATGACCCCTTACAAGAATATAAATTTAGTTAAAATTGGTCGATCAGTTGTGTGCTGCAATGTCGAACCTATCTGAAAGTGATGGCATTTTTTTTTAGGATTGACTCGTGTTTATATGTTCAGTGGAGTGAAAGCAGTATGCTGTTAATTGAGGTAATAAACATGCTCTTCTGGTGTGCCGTAAGCAGCAAATCCAAAGCAAGTCTTGTATATGAATGGTATGGAACTGCAATACATTGAGTAATAAATATTCCATTCAGTCGTCAAACCTTGCAGGAACTTCAAGTAAATGAAAAAGGCAATGTGTCTTATATCTGCACGCTTGCCACTGTGGGAATTCTGTAGAAATGAGCGTTGTAAACATTTTTTCTTTCATTTTGACAGGTAATATTTGAAGCTGAAGTCTCAGATGGGAGAAATGGCTACATTGCCATTGATGACATCCAGGTTCTGAGTTACCCTTGTGGTAAGTAATGATTAAGAGCTGCATTTTTCTCTGTCTTTTCAGGATGTATTTGATATTGCTGTAGACTGGTGAGTTTTCATCACTCGATCACTGATGTTCTTTGTTTTTTCAATAGTCTTTTTGTTGCAGCTTCCAAGAGAAAATGTAGTGTTGCAACAGTGATCTACCCAGGTAAAATCTTTGTCAGAAGTATATGGGAATACAGAAGCAGAAATTCTTGAGTGTCTTTTTACTCATACCAGAGTTGGCGTGCATAATCAAGATGGGGTTTAATGTTAATGCATATACTCACTGGCTAAAGAAAACTGAATTGGCAGATGCATGTAGGAGGTAGCAGGTTTATCAGATTTCATGCTCTTGTTCTTTTTTTCTTTTCCTTCCAAATGGATACAACAGATGTTTATTAAAAAAAGGCTTCTGGCTATTGAACTACTTGGGTTTTGTTGCTTTGTTTTTGTGGACAGACGTCAGGCATTTATGTTTGCCTTTTCCTGCTTTATCCTGGGGAAAAACCTGCACACAGAAACACAAGTTGCAGTAGTGATGATATTCTATAAATAAGAAGCTGTGAGGAAGAAATTATTACTGTGCATCACTTATCACTTATCACTTTTTTTTTTTTTGGTAATTTGGTTCTGTTCCACTCTTCTGATCTTCTCCTAGACATCCACCCCCTTTCTAAAACGGGATTTCATTATGATGTACCTTATGGCTGGTTATTTAAGTGCTCTCTGAAATTATCAAGATCTAACAACCCCAACCCAAATTTGCAAAATGATGCCAAATAATAAAATTGCATTGACAACTTCAAATTTTGTTTTTTCTACCCCAAATGTTTTATGACCATAGCTCTCAGAGACTATCAAGCACCCCAGTGGTATTTGAGTGAGCTACCTCTTTATATTTCAGCCAGCCCAGCTATCTAATGTCTGTTCTCAGTAAAGCTCTGCTCAGATTCTAAGATTCAGTATCTGGCTTTTTTTTTTTTCTTTTTTCCTTCTTTTCTGGCATGTGGTGTTTTTTGGTTTTTTTTTTTTGTTTTGGTTTTTTTTTTTTGGTTGGTTGGTTTTTTTTTTTTTGGGTTTTTGTTTGGTTTTTTTTTTTTTTGTTTGGGTTTTTTTTTTTGTTTTTTTTTTTTTGTTCCCCTTCCCCTTCCTTTTTAATTTTTTTTTTTCCTTTGGGTATTTTTTTTAAGTGCCAAAACGAAAGGCACTTGAGTACAGCCGTGACGGCAGACTATCAGCATGACATAATATTAAGATAAGCTCTTTTTTTTGTTACTGATTTTTAAATCCTGCTTGTTCCAACGTGGTGGGTCTTTTTTTTTTTTCCTACGTGTTTGGGTTTGGTTTTTTTTTGTGTGTGTGTTTTATTTTGTTTGGCTTTTAATAAACAGAAAGGAATAGCAGTTCAGCTACAATTTTTGTAGTACTTTTTGAGAAAGGGGTAGATGAGACCTGTGTAATATGCTCACTCCTCAAATATGTCTGTCAGCTTTCTTACATCTAATAAATCCTTCAGGTCTTAGTGCCACTGAGCTTTTCTAGGGGGTTTCTCAATGTAAGAAATAGATTTTTCAGCTCCTGAAATATTATGTTTAGTGGCACAGATGATTTAATTTAGTGAACCAACAGAGCTCTGAGTTACATTGCAAGCAATCTGAATAGCATATTCAGATAGTATAGTCATATTTTGCCTGAGTAGTGTCCTGTTAATTGGGCTTCTGTCAGTATGATGGTTTTCTTAGAATTCAGTCTTTGGATAATTTTTGTAAAGTGCTGCCGACATTTTGGCATCTGTTCTCCTCCTTCTCGCTTTTATTGTTAAAAGATTTTATTATAACTCATGTACAACATAAAGTTAGTAGAATCACCAGGGGAGAAGGGAAAGGACGGAAAGCAATCTTTCTTTTCAAGCAGAGATAAACAAAATAATTTTCTCTCTTCTGTTTCTGTTTTTTAGCTAAAGGTTGTTATAATATGCATCTTCAGGGACACAATAATGTTGCAGGCACCTTTTTAGCAATAGGCATTATTTGTAATTTTTGTTTTACCCCTCTGCAGATAAATCTCCACATTTCTTGAGGCTGGGGGATGTAGAGGTCAATGCAGGGCAGAATGCTACATTTCAATGCATTGCTACGGGGAGAGATGCAGTGAATAACAAGTTATGGCTCCAGGTAAGGCTAACTCATGCAAGTCTATTTAGTTAGAGGACAAGCTTCTTTCTGGAGGTGAAATATTTAAATTTCTAAGCCTTTTTTTCTTCTGCATGTAAAGTAGTTTAAATTAAAATTTATCTCTGTTAAATGGAGAAACTTGTACTCAATTTAATAATGTTAAAAAGCTTGGATTGAAAATTAGAACAAGTGTGTGTAAGGTGGGGGAGGGATTGGTGTTTAAGGCATTGTGGGCCTTCTTTCCTTGGAAATCATCTTCTCTGTACCAAAATTTATTATCATTAAATATAGATAATTGGCATTTGGAATCTAGTAAAACGCAGATGTAACACAGCTGTCATAAATTTTGAGGATTATTTTATCATATAAATTACGACTAATCCTTTGTCCAAGCAGGTGGCTGAAGGGATGTGGCTTGTAGTTCTGTGTGCATATCAGTTCTACTCAGCAGCATATTTAATGGGACGGCATAAAAGGACAGTTGCATTTTTTTGTCTCCATAATAGGAGGGACTTCAACTTTCATCTGTGCGTAGTTGTGAGTAGTATGTATATATGCTAGAATCTAAGAGATGGCTAAAACCAGAAAATAGCCATTCTCATTGAAAAGTAAAGAAGAAACCACCACCACCTCCCCTACAAGCTGTTTTCCTTTGTAGGAGAATGGGGTTGCTTACAGCTAAGATCATCAGTTATGCAGAAGAGTAGGGAAGTTTCACAGTTACACCTTAAATCAAATTTTGCCACTTAAAAAAGATTAAAATCTCACTCTAGTTTTATGTGTACCTTTATGTGTATGTTTTAGTTTTATGTATAAACCTTAAGCACCAGCACTCTTTTCAAATGATTTCTAAATATGCCCTTCAAAATTATTTTTTTTTTAAATGTGTATATCCGTGTATTTTCAGGACTGTAAAGTATATACTTTTTGGGGAAGCATTGTACTTTGAAATGAATTATAATCAATTACTTCAATCTGTTTGATTTTTCTTTTAATAGAGAGTGGAGCTCACAAACCTTGAGTAACAGTTACGTATAGGCATGTGAGAAACAACATTCTGAAGAGATCTTTTTCATAGAATGAGATTAGAAAAATCCAATATGCAGTATGTATTATTGGACAAATATGCTGCAAAATTAAAAAAAGGAACATAAATCTAGCAGTAACTGCATTGTGTTTAGTGAAAAGTTATCATAGCAGTAGGAATGATTTTGTACTCCACATCTTTGAGTAGTAACTTGTTTAAATATAAATCCATATAATGCGTTCGCTGAGGAAGAGGAGCTTGATTGCAGAGACTTGCCAAACAGAGTGCAAAATGAACACAAAAGGAAGCTGAACTGGGTTTTACTATATCAAAGCTCGGACAATAGCAATAGGAGCATACCAAGCAAACTCGTGAAGGATCACTGTCAGATGATCATGAGTCAGAAAGGCCCAGCGGAGACAGTCAGCTGGAAGTCTTCCCTATTGCTCACTCCTCAGTCAGATAACTCTGACAGATAACTCGGTCTAACTTTCGCTCCCCTGAGAAGCCCAGTTAGCATCCAGAACAGCTCAGAAAACATCTTTTGTCCCTCCCTATACTTCATAGGTGGTTTGTTGGAGGGTTTTTTGTGTGTATATCACAGATGTGGTCAATTTCTTGGTGCGGATGGTATGGTACCTTTGAAATTGTAGTTCTTGGTTTCTTGTGCTTATTAAGTGCCTTGCTAATAAAAGTATGTACTTGAACTTCTCCTTTTTGTTTTCCCTTAAACAGTGCCAAATTGTCACCAATTTAAACATGAGCTTTTTTTCTTCCCATCTCCTTATTGCACTCCATTCTATTTGCCCAATATAAGGGTGAATCGGCAATCTTCCCTCTCTGAATTCTCTCCCTTAGATAACACAGCAAGTTACTGCTGTTGTATACAGGTAATAGTGAATTTACTCCTTTTCCTTAAAACCAGGGGTGAATATGTATGGCCTCATAAGACTCAGGAGCGTGACTTGGGAAAAGTTCGCTTTAACCTTTGACCGAACCAGACTCATAAAGCCCAAATACCCAGGAAGGAAGAGCTGGCAGATCAAATCAAATGCCTAAGTAATTGGTTTTGAGAGCTCTGAGCTGAAACATTCCAGGAATGTATTTTTCTCATAACATAAAAGGCCACTGGAAAATAAAATAAGAAAAAAAAAAAAAAGAAGAAAAAAGTGCAAAAATGAAAAATGAAGGGGTTGGGGTGGGGAAGATTACATTTTCCAAGTAGACTGTGCTAGAGAAAATGGGTTTTGGTTATGTCCTCATTGAAAGAGAAAATCTATTTCTTTGGAGAAAAAAAAAAAAAAAAAGATAAAAAGAAAAAGCGAGCAATTTGCTATTAAAACACTTTCTTTGATAAGGAAAGATCCAAGGTGCAGTCTGGGATACTAGAGCTTTTTGTATCTGAAATAATCTAAGATCTTTTCTTGCACTGAAGTAATAGAGATGTGCAGGCACAGATTTCATCACAGACTCTGCCAGTCCTCGCTAGCTCTCGAGCCCTTTGTTTCAAAGAAGAGCTAAGTGAGTTCAGCAGCAGCAGGAAAAAAAATATAGTAGCAACCCTGTCCTGTGTTCAGTCATGCAGTCCCACAGCTGCTTCAGCCAGGTTCTCTGCACTGATGCTGCAGCTTTTGCAGCTTGCCAGTAAGTCAGTTTAGGAGAGTGATCTGGCTGAAAGATTTTGGCCCGAATTTGATTTTTATTGTTGTTGGGGTGGGGAAGGTTTTTTGGTGCTGTTTTCATTTGTTGATTTTTGTTGAGGTTATAGCTTGTGTCTGAATTAGCTGTATAAATAGTGCTCGAAGGTGGAAAAAGATGTGGATGTTTGGTTAGAAACAGGGAAGAGGGAAAAATGGTAACAGCCTGTACTGAAGTAAAAGTTGGTCTTGGTAGCCTGTCTCATTATAATGGCAAATATAAGTTTTTTTTTTGGGTTTGGTTTTTTTGTGGGGTTTTTTTTTTGTTTTGTTTTTTGTTTTTGTGTTTTGTTTTGTTTGGGTTTTATGCTTATTTCCATGCTTATCTTTTTCTCAATATATATATATAAGCACATATCTTTATCTGTCTGAAAATAAAAGTGTATAAAAATAGATACAGCATTTCAACACTGTTTCTTGTCTGTTTACTACTGCAGTGACAGTATTTTCATCAACTCCATTTTCTATGAATGTGAACCTTTCAGACAAATTGGAATTAACATTGGATTGAACTTCTCCTGACTTTTATGCCTGCAGTTTCTGCTCTTGTTTGTTTTCAGATTGTATCTGGTCTCTTGTCTTCTTTCATACCCATTCCCTCCCACCCCTGCATTTTGCAACCCCGCCGCACCAAGGTCTGGGACAGAGTTCTGGCATTGAAAGATAAGCAGTAAAGATAACAGAAATCTTTAAAAGTTGCAGCTGCATTAATATGAAGCAAATATTTGCACAGATAAGGAGATTTAACTGGTTGAACAAGATGATCTGAAACACACTTTTTGTGACAATGTTAATAGTTGGTGTGGGAGCAGGAGATGCAGCACTTGAGTTTTTTTTGTTGCTTACCTTTTCATTCTAATCTAACATCAAATTTCTTACAATTGCAAGCTGAAGGATTCTCCTTATGACCTGCAAGTATTAGCAAATTCTGTAAAAATTTAAAGTCCTTAGTTTTGGTTTAAAGTGAGCATTGATGTTTCTGTCTGAAATACATTTGGTCTTGGTGTGTATTATTTTTTTCCCTGCCATCCACTTCTGAATGCAATGGTGTAGAGTTTTTTCCTCTATATTTTCCACTTCCCCTTAAAATTTTTACTGTAGTATGTCACACACCAACAGCTGCAGTTTTCTGCCACTACACACTGAAGCAGTTAGATTGCATGGTAGGAGTCCCCAAAACCTAGGTGATAACCTAGCCTTTTTTCACCAGTCATGCTTTAGTATACTCTCTTACAGGCATCAGGAATTAGCAGAAGTTCTTCCTGAAAACTTCTTTTATGTCAGAGGTAAACAAGTGTGTATATAATCTTAAAAGATTGAATATAGCATGTATGGACATCATAACTCATCAGTTGTTGCCCACATCTGCTGGTCTTTTTATTAAAGCCTATGAATTGTCTTTCCTTGAAAAGACACTTAAAGAATAAATTTTCTTTTGTTTATTAACATTTGGTGCATCTTGCTGCATTGTGCACATTGATTTGCTGAGTTAATGTAACTAGGACCCCCTTTTTATTCTGTGTTGGTTTGTTTGTTTGTTTTCTCCGCTATGAAATGCCATTCATTCCGATGGAGCTATGTCAATAAATAACCAGGCAAACAAGTTCTTCACATTAATCCTCTGCTTGGGATGGATATGTTTAGTATTAAATATTTGAACAAATAGCATGCACAGGGCATGCTAAACATGAAAATGCAGGAATGGGCTTTAAGAGGGTCTGTTTTTCCGTTTGATTTGAAAATTTCTGTATGCAGAAAGCTTCCACAGTTTTAAGCTTTGTTTCTTACTATAACAGTGGAGAAATAGGATTGACTGAATATAATCACTCTAGGATACACAAAGACTCCAGAAAGCAGTGTACATATTCTCTAGCATTTATTCTGTGAATCTAATTGGGATATCAGAGCAATAGGGTTTTGTGCATAATCAGTCTGTGTTTAACAGCTTCCTGAGCTGGGAACAATTGTGGCTCCCAGAAGCCCAATGCGATTTTCAGTGTCTTATCAATGTCCGGTTTAAGTGGACACTTGCACAGTGTGGAGAACAGAGCTTTTTGCTGGAACATCTGTTAAACCATATGTCTTGGCACCTGGTTCAGATGGCCATAACTGCGGCACTAATGAGTCCATCCATCATTGCTGAGCTTTGCATTAACATAGCATTGGATTAGGAAAAGCGGCTTGTTCTGGCTTTGCAGTTGGATGTGTTTTGCCATGGTTTTGCAGCGATACCATTTGCTTTGGCGAATCTGAAATTCAGAGGGGTACCACATGCATTTAAAAGTTTAATACATCCTGGTAATCCTGTGCAGATTGCCATCACAGTGGTGGTGAGCGGGCCAATCTGTCAGCAGTAGCTGTGGGTGCTGGCTAATGGCCGCTCCACTTGGGCTGCCAAGCCTGGCAAGGCAGCCCTGCTCTTGCCTGTGGAGAGGCTCGTCAGCGCTAATGCGGTCTGATGCAACCCGTCTCTCCGCCAGAGGAAAATGTCGTTCCTTGTGGAATAACAGACGATTAAAGCAATTGCCTGAGAGTAATAATTGAAAAAGTGAAATTAAACAGCATTATGGAAAATAAAATGCAAATTGCTGTAAAAACCTGGGCTGACCTCCCAGCGGTACCAACTGTTACCAGAGGATGAACAAGCATCTGTGCGGTTGTCTCTTCGGGCTCAAACAACTGGCTGTGTCCTGCACACTTTGTTGAGGGAACTGCCATAACCTTTCATGTCCTATTTACCAGCATTTTGGGTTTGGTGCTGGTTGCCCTGGAACATGATTTGATATTTAGCATTCATTTTTTGCTTGCTAGATGCTGTGTATGTGTGCTCTTTAACAAGTCTTTGGACTGGGCACACGCAGATGGTATCCTGTGATGATGCATTTGGCCAGATCATTTTGCAGGACCTATGTAGTATTTCAGGAATATAGATGGGAGAGTTTATAGGAGAATATGTGCCTGTGGCAGTGGGTTGAGGGACACATCAGCTGGTTTGGCTTGCTTTTTGGAAGGACACTATTTCCCCTCAGAGGAAGCAAGTTGTGCCACATGGTTTCTTTCTTCTCACTGTACCCAGAAGGTGAAGGTATGGGTCAGTATTCAGCAGGTTTTAAGTATATGCCGTGGGCCTTCGGCCTAAACCGTTTTGCTGCAGTGAAGTGTTGGGAGCCTCGCTCATGGTCTTGGAAAAAAATGTACAATAGGAGTCACATCTAATTTAACTGTTTTATTTAGTTTGCAAGGTTTTTTTCTACTTTGAAGTTTTCATAGTTTTATAATGTAACTTTGCCTTTTGAGATCCCATTGCATGTTGATACAGTCTATTAACTGTTAAGATACCGTTTCTGTAGTTTGATGATAAAGCACTTGCTGTTACAGTGCACCTGCCTATTTCCCACTTTCATTACATTGGAGAATATTTTTTGTTCATTTACACAAATTTTGTGGCCCCTGAAAATTAAAGGAAGCTGAATACAGCCTGAGTGTTAGAGTTTAGCTATTTTGCTTTTTCTGTTGTGGAGCCTAGAGAAGTTTCAGAGAAGGTGCCTTGTTAGCACCCATGGAGTTTCAGCTGTGGAACTGTGATGGGGATTTTGGGTCCCTTTTTTGGTTTTAGTCAGCTTTGAAGTTTGGTGCTTCTTGGTATTGAACTGAATTGAGTCAGTCAGGTCTGTTTGTCCTAAGGAAGAGTCAAAGCTATGATGTTCTGTGGAGGCAGCAGGAGCAGAGAGGACCAGTAGCTTTGGTTTTGCTCTTATTCCCAGTTTGCGGGAATTGTGTGTGAACCTCTGAGGTACCTTCTGAGGGGCAAATGGCAGACTTCTTGGTTATCAGCATCATCTGCGCAAAACAAGCATAGCTAGTTGGGCTGTTCATACCAAACCTTTTTCCTCAGCTGGTAAAATGCTGATCAAGTCTACATCATCCTACCTTTGGCTCGATTACTGACAGTGGCTAAGCAGCATGTAAGTTCTTTTTCTACTGCACTTGAGGCTTGCACAGAAATGTCACTTCCCTTGTTTGTCTCATAATTGTTTTGTCTGTTTGTTTTTTACTTATAGAAAAGATGTCTTTTTCAAAGTGAGCAACAAAGTAGGGAAGCATAGAGGACAGGGCTCCTCTTTTGCTATGACTTATCTGTTTTACCTGCATTTGCACCTTATCATATTTATTTTCTGTGATAGACATTCTGGTTTTCCAGACTTTTTTTTTTTTAAGATTTATGAAAAGCTGCCTCAAAGTGATATATCAAACTCCTCATAAATAACTTGACTTGTAGTTTATTCTGTATCACCACTGCTGACTTTGACATGGTTATAAATATTATTCACCAATGAAAAATACAGTTGTCATAACTTCATATTTGAGATTCTTCTTCTTCTTTGTTTCACAAAGGTGTTTTTTCCCCTCTGTTTTTTTCATTCGATGTTCACCTTTGGTACTATCTATGTTATTTAACCCTGAATGAACTCTATTTGCCTCCTCAGTTTATCAGCTTCTTGGATAAATATAGCAGTTCTCCCTAGATGACCGGTGATCTTGGGTTTCAGCAACATGAAATACTGTAATCCTCCTGGTTTTAATTTAATTCTGCCCCAGTTAACTAAGTCCTCCAGCCTGTGCTGCTACCAGTCATTTAGTTTACACAGCAGCTTTTGGGGTTGTCATCCTTGTGGGTCTTTCCTCAGGACACTGCTGCTCCCATGGTATCTAGAGCATCTGGTGCTGGGTGCTGTGCTGGTGCCACGGCCTGTGCCTGTGGTGGTGACGGGGGGGAACTCACTGTCTCTAATACTGGGCACTACCTTTTCAGGCTGCTGTTTTGTAACTTACAGGTCGACCAGCTGTGCTGGACTACACTCTATGTAGTCCTGGTAATGTGTCCTCAGCCAGGCAGTGGCTTAAATCCATGTAAACAAGACACCTGAAATAAAGATGATTATGAAAACATGCGGTGGTATAAATTCCTTGACCACTGAGTTCTGTGAAAATTGTCTGTTAACACCTGCATTCAAGGTGTCTCCTTGGCAGCGGTGTGATGGGTGGCTGGTACCCCAGGCCTGATTCCTCAAATAGCTGCAGGACTTAATGAATTACAGAATACAAGTGGCTGGTATACTTGGCTGCTTTTAGAAAAGGGTGAAATCATCTGCTACGAATTGTTTGAGGAACTGTCTCATGTAGTGTTGGTCTTCACTAGTGGGGTTTCTTTTTGCAACCTTTTTCCTTCATTGTTGTCATCTTTTTGGTTTTGAGCTGCAGCATGAATATTGTAGCCCAGCATACACTGCTTAAGGTGGTATCGAACTTTAATCACTTTAATCAGAATTCTCTGAATTATGTTTGGGGTTTTTTTTGTTTTGGTAGGGTTTTTTTGTTTGGCTGGTTTCTTTTTTAAATCAACACTGCATTCAGGAACTATAGCTTTCTGAAAAACTTTGTTATTATAATTTTTAATAGATATTTTCTGTGGTATACGTTCGATTAGGTTCAAAATAAGAGGCTTTAATATATCCAGAAAAAGCAAGTGTCGTTTTTGTTTGCATAGTGGAATGGTGAGTATCACTGTAGCATGACTTCTGCTATTTTGCCTCCGGTAGATTCTATTATAATAAAATAAATTAGGAATGCCACCTATGAAGGGCCAGATGGCTCTCAATTACATTATTTCATGAGCAACCTTGTGTTCTTCAGTAGGAGGTTCAGTGCAGGGCGAGGGAAATTGAGCTGCTTCAAAATGGACAAGTTTGAGTAAGAGCAGTGCATGTACCCAGGACATTTGAAGTAATCATGGATTTTTCTGTATTGTAGTGCAATGCAGGATAAAATTTGGCCTGTCACATTTATTCAAGATCTTCAGTATGTGTTTGTGTGGGAAAATCGGTGTTGTGCGTCTTACTAATAAATGAATGTGTATTTCATTGGAAAATGGAGTCTTAGTCTAGTCTGCTGTGCATGTAAGGAAACCAGTAAGTTAAAGCAAGCTATATAAATTTCCTACCAAAAAAAACCTTAAACTCCAACTGCATGCTTTCTCTTAAGAAATTGATCAAAGAAATTTGTTTGATTTCAAACAAATTCTATTTCTATTCTATTTCACCTTTTTATGCACTAAGAAGAAATGACTGTCTAGGTGTATTATTTAAGCTCTAGTTCCAAGTCACGTTCTACTTGAAAAAAAATTATTCCTTAGGCTTAAAACCATTTGTAAATAAGATTGACTGGAGAAAATAATCCCACTTCAGTCTTTTTCTCTTTTGTAGGTGGGGAAAAAAATAAAATTGCATTTATAATTTCTTAGGATAAATAGATGCTATGGTTTATCATGGTTTTGGTAGGTTTAATTAAAGACCCAAGATTTATAGATACATTTGTGTGGCAGAATAAAATAAAAAAATAAGCAAATATTTTTTTATAAAATATAAATTTCTCTCCATTTGGAAGTTATGTCTTAAGTGCTGTAAAAGCGCACGTTGTGTGTGCTGAAAAGTGTCAGACAGCTACATGTAAGTAGAATTTTAAAAGTTTAGTTATTTATGTTGTTTATGCCCCTCACATAGTTTTGTTTTAAAAACATCTTTTGGCAGATATCATGTATTTTTGCTGGCATTCAGACTGTCCGCATTCAACCCTCTTCCCTCTTGCAAAAAATGACATTTCTCCCTTAAAACAATGAGTAAATCCAGGAATGCTTTACAGCATGTTATTTACAAATTCTCTTTTCCTCGGGGGCAGCAGAGGCGTAATTCCATGGGCTGCTGGGGGCATCCTTCCAGCCCTTCTGCTGTCCAGTGAAGTTTTGATTGCACCTTGAGGGATCAAGTTGCTTAGACAGACTTTTGGCTTTTGCGCAGCTCTCAACATGGATCCTGCCCTCTCCGTTCTTTGTGGCAGTGCAGTGAATCCGATCACGATCTAACCCATTTGCTGATGATAATAGATGGGGAGGGATTATGTTTTCCAGGAAGGTATTTTTTAATTCCGGGTCAGTTTTCTGCATGAGCACTTGAGTGAAGGCGAGGAGGGAAGGCAGTGGGAGACAGCTGAAATTGGCACTGCTGCCAGAGTAACGTGTGTGTTACTGCAGCTGAAGTGTTGACATCTTCTTGTCTCTGGAGGCATCCTGGCATCTAGCCGAGACCCTGAGAAGGCAACCAGAGTTGACTGTAATTATTAGCACTGGAGAGGACTTATTTTAAGGTGTTTACACTAAGAAAGGGATGAGGATGTGTAAGGTTGAGCTGTCCAGGCTGATAAAAATCACTAGTATGAAAAAATAGAGTTCAGGAAAATTTAGAGGGAACATCACCAGAGAAAGGTATGGTATCTTACTTCTGTTAAAACAAGAAAGCAAGACTCGCCACTTTTCAACCTGAAGAATTGAGAGAGAAATGCAGATAAATTTTAAATTTGTATTAAGAAATTAGAAATGCAACTAAATTTTACCAATAAAACAAGACGTGTGCTTTAGATGCTGCTGGTTCCGTTCAGGTCCTGGAAAATCCTTTAAAATTTCATTTCATGTTTGTGAAATGCTTGACTTCTTTCCTGAGACAGAAGAGAGAAATTTTAAGGCTAATGGTTAATTTGCCTGTGATTGTTTTTTAAGTGGCATAGACTTTACTGTTGACTTTGTTTAAAATATAAATGATCTCATTTCACTGCATGGAAGAAAAAAAAATCATGTTCCTATCAAATTAAAAATAACCTTGAAATCATAGAGATTTATTTAAGGTCATAATTTTAAATGCCTGAAATGCCAGAATTAAAGAGTTTTTTCCACATGCTTATATTTCTTTTAATGACGTGTTTATAGAGATTAGTTCTTTGTGAAGCTCGGAGTTATTTCCTCAAAAGGAGAATTGCCTGATGGTGACCTCTCCTAAATGAGCAATTCAGGGTTATCAAATCAGACAGCAAGGGACTGGAGGAACTAAGGATCACACAGGGTACAGCCATTACCTATTAGTATAACTCCACATTAATTTTAAATTGAATTTTAAAAACCTAATTGAGCAGCATTTCGAAGCTCTGTTCAGTGTGAGCAGGACATAAATTGAAATAGTAGGTACCAGAAACCTCTAACAAGCAAAGAGCACTGCTGCCTTTTTTCCCTCTCTTTTAAAATCAGTGGTAATGCCCTGACACTAAAAAGAAGAATTTAATTAAGAGATCATGGCAGTGCATCTGAGCTCTGACTGGCTAATGGCTTACCAGTGTAAGGAATATGAACTGAAATTGAATGCAAGTTACTTTCTTCGACATTAATTTTAAAGTGAGAAGTCTCTTCTGTTTGAACTTTTCATTATTTTAGTGCAAAAAAAAAAAAAAATTAGTTGATAAGCTGTACATGAAGATAGACTTTGAAAATGTAATTGTGCATTTGGAGTCCAAGAAACAAATCCTAATGCAGAGAAATCTGAGCAACTAATTTAAGCCTTCTAAGATAAAGTGTTAGGAAATTACTGATGTAAATAGAGAAGAAAATCCTAAGTTTTGTTGTTGGAATAGAACTGTTAAGCTTGTTAAATTTCATTTTGATCAAGTGCTCTGAAAGTGCATTAATATTTCATTTTAAGTAGGAGCCCAGTTCACTTTGTTTCTCAATATGAAGAGTGCAGATGAGCTTAAGTAAGCAAGTTCTGAGCTTCGGAGGGTAAATTATTTTGCACAGCAAGCTTGGATGTGATTCTCTGCTGCAGAGTAAGCGCTTGGCATTGAAATTTAAAGCACAACTTAGTGAAGGCAGCCTTTCATTTCAGAAAACTCTCTAATATTTGTTTTTGTGTCCATAGATGGAAGAAGAATGACTGCATTACATGGGTTAGTTGTCAAGTCTGCTGTCATATCATTTTTACAAATATGCTTTCTGCTTATTATATGCTGCTTAGCAATTTTAACAATGTGTTTAGTGGGGGAGCTTGACACCCATTTGCTGGCTGGTTGCGGTGCACGTGAGAACACATGCTGTGGGAGGGCATGGACAAGAGGAAGGAAGTACCGTAAGGTTTATTTATTTTGCTTGGTTCAAGGCGCTAGATCCAAGTTTTATATTAAGTTAAAATTCCAGGGAGTTCAAGTCTTTGGTCAAAACTGGGACAGAAGGGGGAAAGTAGCTTTTAAATCCTGTTTTCAGATTTAGCTTTTCCTATGAGAAGCTGCCAGTTAACAGGAGGGAGAGGTGCATTACCCAAAAATAATTTTGCTGCAGCTTAAGCAACACTGAAATAAAGCCTTTAACATCACACCTCATTTGTGTAGTATTTTAATAACTTCATTGATCCCTGAAGTTCAGTAAGGGCTCTCATTCATAGGAGTCTTTGTGGGCATCAGCAGACTTCCTTAATTCCAAATAGGAGGCAGATATTCATAGAGCTGAGTGCAAAGCTGATGCCTGTCACAGGATGACTTGGCTGTGCTACAGTGGATCCAAGTTTCTACGTGCCCAACTTCCACTGCTTTTGCCCTGTGAACACCCTGTCAAATAGCTTCCAGCTTCTGTGGTTACAGAATGGTAACTGAGGGAGAAGCAGTGAAAGTACCTTTTGGAAGGATCTCATGCACCATCTTCTTCTGGAGATCCATTTTAATTCTTTGCATCTCACCAATACAGCCCTACAGGCTGAGCTTACCCTTGGGTAATGGCAAAAAAGGTGGCTATGAAAGAAAAGACTGGGTACAGTCTTCATGCAGTGAGGAATTCATACACTCACAACTTGTTGTTGGTAAAGGTGATAGTGTTTTTTTTTGTAGTGGGGTAATAATGACTGAAATCTGACAGGCTCTTATAAATGAACTTTGTCTCCCAAGGCTTGCAGTGATGTGTGGGTGGGTGCTTTGACTTCTGCAAGAAAAGACAATAGAATCTGAAATTCATCTGTTTAAACTTTTTAACTATTAAAATGAATACTTGTTTCAGTGAGTTTGAAGTAGTGCTGAACCCCTGGCTAATCTACTGCAAAAGTATTTAGTGACTAACTCATGCTAAGATCACAGAGGGTAGACGTAAAATGAAGTGTTTGAGTATTATGAAGTACTCCTGGATGTTACAGGAGGCCAGCTAATACACACATGCAGCATTAACTCATCTCCTTTTTCTCCCCTATGTATTTTGCCACAGGCTTTCAGGTTATTAAATTCTATGGCTCAGCAGTAGCACTTGTTGTATTAGACAGAAAGCTCAGAGTTTAATACCTCAATGAAGTTTCTTATTCCAGGGGTTGATTAGAGCTAAAAATGTCCTTGGAGGTGACATTTGGCTACGTATCAAGCAGAGCAGGCAATGCAGTTAGAAGGAAATTATGATCTCTTTCTGGTGACTGAGCAAAGCTCAGAAACCATAATCTGGTCAGGGAATAGTATGTGGTTGAACCATGGGAGAGAACAGTAAAATCGTTTGTTCACTTGATGCATGCTTCTGGATTTGCTTTTATTTTTTTTTCTAAATGCTAACTTTTGATGGAGGGTCTGGTTTTCAGTTAAAATCAAAACTGATCATTTAATGTGAATGGTGATACAATCAGAAAGAAGCTCAAACTGTTTCTGACCTCTCACCCTGCCCCCAGAGCTCCAGACAGGTTAATATTTTCAGTGATTTGTGGTAGCTGTGATATTTTCAGAACTCTTTAAGCTGCTTTCTTTACATGAGATATACATTACTACTCTTTTAGAATCTTCCTTCCCTCCCGTTTCTATTTTCACTAGTTGTAGGTAGATAGGTGGTGGTTGGTATACAACAAAGGTACCAATTTAGAAGGTATTGAATTTGGACAGATAAAAGGTAGCATTAAAAAGAAAACATTGGCTGGTTGCTGATAAAGAGCTGTTGAGAGCCTGTGAAATCCCTCAATGCCAGGCTTAAGTATTTCTTACAATATACGTTATATCTGTTATAATCTTATTTGAAGTTGAATGAATTTTCTTAGGAGTACAATGGCTACTGCTGGGCTCTCCTAGGAAGGTTTCAGCTATGAAGCAGTGGCACTTGAGTATGTCATAGTCATGTTTTGTGGAAGTGTGAAAGCTTCATGGTGCTTTTCACCTCCAAATTTGATTCTGAAATGTGATTCTGATATGCTTTTGAGTACTGCCTGTTTCTTGATGGGACCTCAACACTGAGCTCTTCTACCATGGAAATGCAGCGTTGATGTTTGTTAATTTTTTTAGTGCATTCTTTGTATGATGATCATGACAAATGTCTTTTTTAATTCTTGCGAGATAACTCGACGTTGGTTACTCTTATTTTCAGAGAAGAAATGGAGAAGACATTCCAGTTGCTCAAACTAAAAATATCAATCACAGAAGATTTGCTGCTACCTTTAAGTTGCAAGAGGTGACAAAAACTGACCAGGATTTATACCGCTGTGTAACTCAGTCAGAGAGAGGCTCTGGAGTGTCAAATTTTGCTCAACTTATTGTTCGAGGTAAAGTTTTTATTTATTTTTTTTATCCAGTTAAATTTTTTTAATACCACTATTAAGAACATTTGTGTAGCCTACAGATGCCTTGATCTGAAATGATCATACAAAGATACCCATGTGAAGGTTCCGCAATTACTGTAAAATGAAAGTCTGGTTTGCAAAACTTCTTACAATTGGTTTGCGTAGAATGCATGTGTTTAAAAACCCTGACCCTGCAATGCAAATATAACATGCCGGTATTTTTTTTCTGTGGATGCTATTTGTTGAATTTAAGATGCAAACTGCTTTTCAAAAGTTCTTCTACAGGTAAGAGAGATTCCACTGTACTTGGTTAACATTCCCTTTTAAAATCTGTCACCTTGAACAAACTGATAGTACAGTAAATAATACATTGTTCTGTTACCTGGGAGACACATATATAAAAATAGTTGCAAACTTTTACCTTCCCAAGGACTGAGCATTATAGAGATGTTCTGTGATGATTTCTAACTTCTGAAGTAGAAAAAAGAAAAAGAGAAACGTGTGTTTTATGCTTGAAATGCTGGGTGGGGTTTTTTTCTGTATTCATTCAGAAGCCTGCTGCATGATGCAGCCGTAGCTTGTGCATTGTGATGATGGGTTGGTGATTTATTTTATTTATGCATTTTGTGTTCTGGAAGCATGTAATCTTGACTGGCAAAGGATGTGGTTGAATATCAGAGTTCAGTTTTCACTTCCAAAAGTCACTTGCTGTGTTTGGCATGGAATAAGTTATTAAGCCTCTCTTTGCCTGTGTCACCTGCAAAACTGCCCATTTCCCTCTTAGTTATCATGAAGCTTTATGTTATTTTAGCTTGGGGGAAAAAAAAAAACCTGCTCAAAATCTGTCTGTGGTGCTGCTGTGCCCGATGTGGAAGATGTTTTGGCCAAGGAAGACAAAGAATTAAGGTGTAGGGTGGGCTCTCACTTGACTCATTGATCCAGCAATGGGCTGTTTGGTCACTTGGCGTCTGAAATCAGCCGCAGCATCTGGAGTCAGCCACTGCATCTGGATCTGGGGCAGGGAAAGCAAGTGTTCGCTTGTAGAAAGTAAAGTAGCATAGGAAATGCTCTAAGGCATTTGGTATCTGGCATTTGCTGGCAGAGGTCTTTTCCCTGAGAGACAAGTTGATTGAGGTCAACTAGATTTTATTCCTTCTATATAAAATCAATAAAAATGGGCTTTGCTGAGTGTATGAGGATTTAGACAATGTTAACAGCTTCTTCTTTAATTTTATTAGATGTTCCTTTTGTCTAGCAAAGTACAAGATAGTCTTTATCCTAACAAATAAAATTAGTTCTGCTATAGCATGAAAGCAGACTTTCTGTTGTTAGAAAAGCAGGGAAAATTGATGCATTTATCCAATAAATGAAGTTTTCTAATTTTTTCCTAGTATAATAGAGCAATAAAATGGTGTGAAAAAAATGAGGCAACAATATCAAACTTCATAATTCTCTCTTTTTAAATGCAGCATATTGTCCTGCTGTGAAGCTTAGGCTGTTTGGTAGAGAATGCCAACTTTATGGCTTGAAACATAAATTTTATCTATAGGTAACTATATAAATTAAGACCTATATAGGTTTCATATTTTAAGGTTAGTTTTCCTTTTTATGTGCTTTTAGGATTGGAAGCCTCAGATTTCTCATTTCTTTCCTTCTTTTCTTTTTCCCTTCCCTTCCCTTCCCTTCCCTTCCCTTCCCTTCCCTTCCCTTCCCTTCCCTTCCCTTCCCTTCCCTTCC
>JBCJKH010037054.1:0-21954 GCA_039877255.1 Loriculus beryllinus | reverse complement strand
TAGTTCCTCTAAAGCAGGTGCAGCCGCTTTCCCCGCCCGCTCCCCTCCCCCGGGCCGCGGGGCGGGAGGGGCCGCACCCCCCAACCCCTTTGGGTGGGAAGGGAGGCGGCGTCCCCGCTCCCAGCATCACCCCCACGCCGGCCTCTCCGTGCTTTAGCTCATTAACGCCTGCGCTAATTGGTTTCTGCTGCGTTCGCTTCCCCAGGGCGCAGCGCTGGGGACTGGGGGGGGGGGGGGGCTCGCGGGAGGGAAACTGAGGCGCGGGGAGCATCACACACACGGACACCCCCAGCGTGCACCACTGACCCCAGTGTGCACGTGGGGATGTCAAGGCACGGAGCTGGTGACCCCGGCAGCCCCCAGCCCCGTTACACCCCAACACCCCGAGTTCCCAGGGGAGCTCTTTCGTAGTCTCTATTTTATGGACAGATAAAAGAGCTTTAAAAATTGGAATGAAAAGTATTCCAACGCACCTGGAGTTTTATTTTTTTTTTTGCCTATAATTTATTTTTTTACGTGAAAAATGTTTTAAAAATTAATCCATTTTTGAATGAAAAGCCTGGATCGGGAATTCCTGTGCCATGGAAAAGCAGGCCCCCACAGCTGCAAGCCCTGTTGGCCCCAGCCAACAGTGAAACCATTAGTTTTACCCCCCCAAATCTCACATCAAGGCGACAAACAGGCGCAGTGTGACCCCTCTGTGAGCCCCGCTCTGGGCTGAGCCAAGCCTTAACCCAGGCCTTCACCCAACCCTTTCGGAGGGCTGGGAATCTTGGGAGGCTCAGCTTGTTCCCAAGCAGTTCTGGGGCTCCCATTGCAGCCGAGTGCTTTCCTTAGGGAATGACAGCTTTTCCCTCTCCCTGACAATGGAAATCAGACGACAACCCCCCAGCCAGCCCTCAGGGAGTACCAATCACCCCTTGGACCCTTGGCCAGTGACCAGCCAAGGCTGGCTCTGCACCCACCAGCATCACCCAAAGGGGCCTCCCTCAGGCTTGTCCCCACAGCCACCGTGGCAAAGGAATTTTCCCCTTTATTTAGGTATTTATGTGCTCAAAAGGGGAATTTTAAAGTGAACATTATGAAGGGGGAAGTGCCCCACGCTTTTCCTGCTCAGGACTCAGGTGTGGGACACCCCAATCCGTTCCAGGACTGGTTCACGTATGGTAGGTGGAGCAGCATCAGTTCCCCCAGCTCAGACTGGATCCCCCCTGGCACATTGAAAACCCCAATGAGCTGGTTCCCCACAAGTAGAGGAGCAGCCCCACAGAGGGTCGCTGCCCTCCCCTACCCCATGGGGGTCCCGGAGGTCCCCTGATTCCAAAAGGAGCACCACTGGTTTGTTGTGCCCTGGCCCACTGACACGATCCTCTCTAGGCAGTGTTGTGGGTTCAGAGAGTTTTATTTTCCCTCCAGATACATAAAAGCTGTTTTCCCATCCATCTCCCCACATTTATACCCCTCAGACTTTATGAGTTACCCAAATATCAGCCTACAAAACCCAAAATCTATTTTTTTAGCCCCAAACTGGCACTTTTCTGAGTGAAAAGTAGCTGAGGGATGAGCCCCAGACAAACCTGCACTTGTCCTCTATTCCCAACATAAGAATAGCCCCTTTGAAGACATCAAACAGCATCTGAGTGGGAAGGATTTGCACAAAAAGACATGGGCAGCTTTCCTCTGAGGAAAGGGCTCCAAGGAAAGGGCCCAAAGACCCCTCTTTGTTCATCTGTGTCAGCCAAAAAACCAGGAACAAGCAGGAGTCTGGGTGTGGATACAGCAGGACCAGGGTTCAGCCAGGGTTTGTATGGATTCTTGCTCAGTGGGTTTGGTCCTTGAGGCATCGCTCCTGCCATAGCTGGGGAGCTGATGGACACCGGGGGCACCCAGAGATTCCCAGGAGGGAAATTCCCTCCCTGATGAAAGAGGGAAAAAAAGGAAGGGAAAAAACTTCCTTTTGTTCTGCACCAGGCAAAGCTCTGGACGTGTATCACCTCCAGAAGGATATAACAGAGACAGGAGGATTTATAGCCCTTGGATTAAACCTTTTGCATATGTCTGGTTATAAAGCCCTGAGACACGTGGCACGAGGACCAGGAGTGATGTGTCCCGAACGTGTGGCTCTTCTGGGAAAACCCCATGTTCCACCTCTTCCAAGCTCATCCTCACTTTCTTGCCTCTGTGATTGATCCCCACGCTCTTATCTGGGTGAAATCAGTTATCCCAGCAAAGTTTCTGCTCTTCTATCTGGAATATCAAAACCCTTTAAAAAGTGTAGATTTTCAACCAAGGATTTTATCCCAGTGTTGCCCGGAATGGAAACAGCCCCAGTTTGCCCTCAGGGTGACGGAAGCTGATACTTTCTCTGGAGAAGATCAGTTTGGGTTTGTCCTAAATCCTACACAAGGCAAAGCAGCTCTGGCCTGGGAGCATCCTCATCCTCCCAGGAACCTCTTCTCCAAGCTGGATCCGAATCCTGTTTGCCACAGGTTAGGAATCGGCCATTTCTGGAAAGCATCCATTTGGTTTTTATTTTCTCTTCTATGGGAAGATTAACTTCAAAAAGAAAACCTGGCTTCTCTGAAGATGCTCCTTTGAAAGATCTGCATCTGAGGATGCGAAAGTGTCCCCTGAACTCTGCTTCCTGCCTCACCTCGGTTCTCTCCCTCCTTCCTTCAAGGCAAAATAAAGACAAAAATGTATGGCAGGAAGAAAGTCAGGAATGGGAAAATAAAGAGAACAAGTGAAGAAAGTTACTTTTTCCCTTCCGGAGCAGTGTTTCGGGGAGGGAACTGCGCGTTAACGCAGCAAAGCCCCAAATTCCCGTCCCTTCCAAGGTGCACATTTCAACAACAGCAGATAAAAAGCTGCTTTTCCACCCAAATGACACCGGACGCTTCCACACAGCGCCTGAACCAGCCGGGGCTGTTTCGGGGGTCATCCCAAGGAGAGGACCCCCAGGGCCCCTCGGGACGATACCGTCGGGGCCAAGCACGCTGGCCGGCGCCCGGAGCAATCCGGCGTTGCCCGGACGTGCTGGCGGGGCCACGCCGAGCTCTTGGACCCCGCTCGCCTCTTGCGTAAGGCGAAGAAATGATGCACCGAGTTACTGTAAGTGATGAGAGGCTCCTGGCTCCCTTTTAAAGCGACAGGCGGCGTCTGCCCGGGGTCCGGCATCACCCCCCTGCCCTGGCCAAAGGGATCCCCACTGCCCTCAGCCACAAGACCCTTCAGGGAACAGCCCCCGGGATGGGGGGACCCTGGCACCCCCAGCTGCGCACAGAAAAGGGACGTGGGGGGAAACATTGTGGGGGTGCAGCAGCCCTGGCACAGCCTCAGAGCCCAGAGGGGGCTTTGCAGTCCCCTCTGGGTTGTGGCTGTGCCGTGCCTCAGTTTCCCCTGCTCGCAGACGCAGAGGAGGCTCAGGCAGACAGGGCTCAGCTGGGTGTTATTGAGCTGAAGGTAACAGTGAAATGGGAAAGGATTCCGCAGCGTCTGGGTGTGCTGCTTCCACACAGGGAGCAGAGGATGTGGCACGGGGGGGGGCTCCAGACAGTGACCAGTTTTCCTCCGTGCCTGCAAAGGCTTAGCACAGGAGAGGAAGGAGTCTGCGAGCAGGGGAGCTGCAGGGCATCCCCGATGGAGCCGTGCCTCCTGCTCTGCGCGCTACAGCACACCGAGACACGGAGACAGCACATTTGGCTTCTCTCTTCCCATTGGCATGTGCCGTGGTTTGGTGTTTTTCCCTCTTTTCTTTCCCCTCCTTTCTTTTTTTCCCCTTTATCTGCCTTTCAAAAGGCCGTTACTCATCCGGAGCGGGACGGCTGCGCTCACCGCACGGTGCTTGTCTGCGCTGTTTCCTCAGGGAGATGCTTACCCGCACGTGGTGACTACTTGTGTGAGTCGTCAGGGTGCCGAGGGTGGGGATTACTCACGGTGTAAGGTTTGAGGAAGGAGGGGGGAGGCCACATTCAGTGCTTTGTCTGCAGTTGTTCATTTCCCACTCTTTGATATATTTTCGTTCCCCTCCTCTCTTACTCCTTCTGCCAACGCTCGCTCCATCCTGGCTCTCTGAGCTCCCTCCTCCTTGCTCTTCCACTGGAGACAGAGCATCCCTTTGGGACACCCCTTTTCACACTCTGCCCTGGAACTCTTGTTCCAGCTTTTCCCCATGTCCCTGCATAGCACCAATGCCTCTGCCTGAGCTGGACCAGAGCGGAACCGGCATCACCCGCTGCTTCCTCCAAAGATCCAGCCCTGGTGCACACAACCTCAGCCCTCAGTAGGCATCACAGAGCGATAAAGGCAGGGAGAACCATCCAGGAAGCCCCAGCTCCTGGTTTCAGGCTGGGGCTCGCCTGGGCTCCCTGAAGGCGTCTGCTGTGGGACTCAACCGCGTTGGCAATGCCAGGCACAACCGGGTGCTGGGAAAGGCTCAAGAGAAAAGCATTTGGGACACGGCCCTTCCCTTCCTCCATGCAAACCCGCGGCAGATCAATGAATATTTTAACAAAGAAATATTTCATTAAAAGAGTTGATTGCTTAATGAACTGTCCCTGTGAGCCATCAAAATGCAATGGAGTTTTTTTTCTCCTCTCTTTAACCAAGGCAAAGATTCATATCACGAGGAACTGGCTTATCAAATTACCGTAATAGCCTGTGTAGACCAAGCCTGGGGAGGCTGGGGGCTGCCGGAGCAGGGATGCATCTCCCCGTGGTCCATGGGCACGTTGAGATGATGCCCAGCAAGAAGGGATCAGGCCATGGGCCGTGGGCACGGCTGTGATGTGATCCCTGAACAGCAGTGGTTGGGACAGTGTGGGGCAGGTCTGTTTAACAACGATATCCCTCTTCATCCCAATTTCATAAAGGGTCCAGTCAGGGCAAGGGGCTGCTCACTGGAGTGCTCACCGGGATGCTCACTGGGATGCTCTTTGTGATGCTTTTAGGCTGGCATAGCTGGTGGGAGCAGTCATTAGCAGGTGGGAAATGAACAATAACCTGACAAGAAATGACCAATTTTCCATCAATTAGAGTGAAGCCTCTTTTTGTCTTTTTGTAAAATTAAGTTTTGCCGACTGGTGATTACTTTGGGTGATGACAATCCATTAAAATGGACACCGGGAGGATGCTAATGGTGCTTTGGGAGGAGGAGAGGGAGAGGTGGTGAAGCAGCTGGTGCTTGGGTTGCAATGGACTTGGGTAGAAACAGGGGTTTGGAAGGAGGCTTTGGGGGTCAGGATCTGCCTGTTTGATGCTCCAGCAGCAGGACAGGATGCGGGATGAGGGAAGCAGCCCCCAAAGCGGGTGGCAGGAAGCTGGAGGGAGCACAAAAGTGCTTTGTCTGGGGCTGGAGTTTGCATCCCTCACCCAGGGCTCCTCCACCTCCTCGCTTCTGTTTGGCTGATGCCAGCCAGGATCTGAGCCAGGGCCATGGAGCAGCTCCCCTGAGCTCAGGGGCACCCTTTGTGCATCCTGCACCTGTGCTTGTGGCACCCTCAGGCCTCCCAGCCCCTGCTGAGGTGCCCGGTGGGGATGGGATGCAGCAGGACTCTGAATCCGGGACCAGGGATGGGCAGCAGCAGGAGCGAGCTGGTCCTGCAGGACCAGATGGGGAAGTCACCACCAGCACCTTGAGCAATCGCCCAAACCAGATGCAATCGAGACCAAACTTCTCTTGAAGAACAAGGGGAAAATACGCACCGAGTTGTGTGTTTGAAGATACATTTGTATGTGTGTGTACACACACACAGGAGCCCTTAAAATCAAGGCGAACAATGGACCAGAGCTGCATCTGGTGCAGGATCAGCCTCCTTGTCTCCAGCCCCTTCCCAAAACTTCCCCATTTCCAACTTTACCAATCTTCCCGACCTTCTAGGCCAGGCTGGATGGGGCTTGGAGTAACCTGGTCTAATGAAAGGTGTCCCTGCCTGTGCCAGGGAGCTGGAACTGGATGAGCTTTGATTCACTTATTTGTGGAAGATTCCCAGGGGTTCCAAATCTCGTTGTCATCTGCACTGGTTTTCTGCAGAAAGGAGTTGCCTCTGCTATCCTTTCCCAGGGAAATGGGCAGGGATTAGATCATCCGATGGCGATTGTGAAAGCCAAGTGAGTATTTACTGTAAGAGCTTTGATTCAGTCAGGGTTAAGTCAAGGGGATGGGAGTGCATGCTCCTGAATCAGAGGCACCGCTGAGCCCTCCCTGCCCAGAGCTCCCAAGTGCTCATTCTGCAGGAGGGCAGCAGTGCTCGGGTGTGAAGGATGCAGGGATTTAGTAGGAAAACCCACCAGGTTCTCACGAGGGTTTTTGATTTTTCTTGCCCAAATTTACTGCAAAAGGTGCACATTCACAGGGGGGTGGAATCTGCAGCTGGGCCAAGCTGGACTTTTTAACAGTACCCAACCGGGCATAGCGGGAGGATGCAGGGATGCATTTTGTGCCTTTTTGGTCACTCGATTTGCAACTTTATTTGGGAGGGGATTTCCATGGAACAAAAGCCATAAAACCTGGGGTTTCCCACTGAAAAGCTTTTCATGTTCTTTCATGACCTTTGTTCAGCGATGACCTAATTTCACTCCAACTCTGGCACAGACTATTCCTGAGGTGGGAGAAGCAGCGCTCAAAATTGGGTCAGTTTGCATGAAAACCCCTTCCATTTACTAATAGTTTTTCATCTGTTGGAAGGACTCATGCACGGAGGGGACAGGACGGTTGCTCCTGACTTCAGAAATGGGTTAATCTTCATGGGAAATAGCTCCTTGATGCTCAAGGACTTTCTTAGCAAAGACCTTTCTCTCCCAAAAGGCACAGATGGATGCGGTGCCTCTGTCCTACATGGGGCTGGTGATGCCTGAGCCTTCCCGAGGGTCCTGTGCTGAGTGATGAGTGCAGGGACAGTGGCTGCTGGAACCTGGGCCATGGCCATTGTGCCCAATGGAACTCACCCTTTGGTCCATGTGCATAAGCCAGAGAGGCTCAAGTTCAGCCATGCCCCAGGAAAGATGCAGGAGGGAAAGACAAAAGCAGCAGGGAGGTTGAAGCATCCCACACCCTGACCTAATTCAGAGCCTAATCCAAAGCCTGCCCTAATCAGGGGGGATCTGAATCTTAGAGGCTGATCCCCCCACCCCAGCAAAGCAAATGGGAAAATGCAGTGGGATTCGGGAGACGGGGGCCAGCTGCTGAGATCCACAGAGGCTCCAAGCTGAGAACAGGCTGGGAAGGGACCATTGCTGTGGATGTGGTCCTCAGGAAGGTGAGAGCTGCAGGACTTGACCTTTCGGAGCCGCTGGAGATGGGACAGGAGGGCAGATGCGTTCAGAGCCCACAGACCCTGTGATTAAACCCTGTGAGAGCCTCAGGGTGGGCAAATAAACCAGCTCGAAGTCGAGCGAGGTGAAGGAAGCAAAGCAAAGCAAAGTAAAGCAAAGCAAGGCAAAGCAAAGCAAGGCAAAGCCAAGCCCCAGCTCAGCCCGTTCCTTGCAGCCGCTTCTCAAATGTGCAAATTATGCAGCCATTTCACGGGACACTTAGGAGTCAATTTGCAACGCGGCTCAGGGGGGAAATTGGGCACATAATTCCCCTGGAACAATAACCAGGAGCAGCCCCATGAATTGAACTCGCGGCCTGCGCCTGGTTAATCACGCGCGGGTGCTGGGGTGTCCCCATGTCCTCCCGCAGCCGGAGCTGGTGGTGGAGGGGCAGCGGGTGCATGTCGGCAGCCCCGAGCACAGTGGCAGCAGCAGGCTGTTCTCATTACAGCCCAATGAGGCTGTTTACTCACCCAGCTGGAGACAGTTAGAGAGTGATAAATAATGAAAGAGAAAACATGATTTTCCCCTCTGTGGTTTCTATTTGTGTAACCATATGTCACAGCTCACTACGGCAGCATTTTTGTCGGCTTTATTCAGGGAAGAGTTGAGTTTTTTCCATTGAATGGGTATTTCCCCCCCCTCCCCAACTTTTCTCTTTACTATTATTTCTTTTCCTCGTGCAGTATTTCTGGTTGTTTCCCTGTGAAACTCACATTCGGTCTCCTTAAAGGCTGCCTTGTCCCAACAACTGGGAAGGTTTAGTAGGACTGGTCTCAGCTTCTTTTCGGATACCTGTCATGGGGTTACAGGGAGAAGAACCAGCAAAAAGGAGCATCCTGAGCGGGGTCTGTGAGCTGAGCCCACGGCCTTCAGGCTGCAGTGACTTTATCCAGGAGGATAAAACACATTGGAGCTTTCCTTGGCAAGGGGAGGGAGAGTGGGATGAGCAATACCTGGTTCATCTTTGCAAGGAAGGCTCTGCGGGTGCTGTGCAGGAGTGGCAGAGCATCGCTCCTGTGGAGTCACTGGAAGGGAAACTGAGGCACGGCATGTTACCGAGTGAACCCACCATGGCAGAGCCCAGCATCCCGCACGCCCCCAGGCACCTGCAGTGCTCCGAGGGGCAGAAATGAGGTTTTCCCGGGGTGGGGGGAAGGAGCCGGCCGGGCAGGCCAAGGAGGAGATCTCGGATGCGTGTGGCTCTTTCCCCAAGGAAGAACCCGGCGCAGCCGGGATGGGGAGTGCTGGGGGGGGGGTTCGCCCTGCTCTGCCCGCCCGCTGTGCGAGCCCTGGGGAGGGCAGGTCCCTGCAAGGCCCCCCTCCCTCCCCGCCAGGTACCGCACATCTTCCTCCTCCTGCAATTATCCCCTGGCTTCCCCCAGCGCCGCATTCAGCTGCCGGCGTCTCTTCTCCTGCCATGCCCCCCGGAGCCTTCAGCCTATTGTTCGGCGCTCCTGGCACGCTCTGCCTTGAGTTTCCCCTCGGAGCGCTCTCGGCCAGGGGCTCCTGATGTGTTTTTTTTGCCCTAGCAAGTTCTCCGGCTTCATAACATCCTCTTCCCGCAAGATACATCGTTTTGGGAGAGCAATTATCCCAGTGACCTCATCCATGTCTGCGGCATGAGGTCACCAACGTTCGGGGAGGTGCGCACCTCGCCCGGTCCAAACTGGGTGTGCCGGGAGCTCGGCTCATCCCAATCCGGCGTTTGGGCTTGCTCCAGAGCCTGATCCCTACACTGAGGAAACTGGCAGTTAACTGTGGCATCGTTCCCAGAGGCCAAATCAGGTACTGGAGCGTAGCTGCAGAGGTGTTTGGATTGGGTGTAAGAGCCCAAATACCAGAACACCAGTTATTATCCAGCTCAGAGCCACCATGTCTTAGCAAAACCACCCCAGCTCCAAGTCGGAACCAGATTCTGAGTGTCTGAACAC
This sequence comes from Loriculus beryllinus, assembly GCA_039877255.1. Lineage (NCBI taxonomy): Eukaryota > Metazoa > Chordata > Aves > Psittaciformes > Psittacidae > Loriculus > Loriculus beryllinus. The sequence goes on along the minus strand of JBCJKH010037054.1, from coordinate 12,709 downwards.
TTGCAGTGTTGATGGATTTGTCTTTTTAAAGCAGTTTAACTTAGGAAAATCAGGATCTCCTTGCTTCAGGTCATAGTGAGCTCCCATGGCAGGGTTTGAGCTGCAGACCAGGGGAAAGATGGACCCCACTGGTTCCCCTCACTCCCTTCCTGACCCAGCAACTTCACAGCTTCCACAAGCAGCCCAAATGGGCCTTGGGGTCCTGCTCCTCTCTCCCCACAAGCATCACAGAACAAGGGCTGGGAATTTGGTGCGGGTTAATTGGGGTTATTTGATATTAAAGCCCCTTTACCTCTGCAAACCGACCCTTTGCTGTACAGCACTGGTGGTTCCAATGCATGTTATTACACCTCTAAGTGCAGAGGGGATTTGTGCCCTGCAGAGTTGATGCTGATGCTTCCCCCAGCAGCTCCTGCTCTCTGGATCAATATGGAACATGCCACCTCCTCCTCTGTGTCACCCCCATAGCGGCCAGGAGGGGATGAACCCCAAACCCTTTTTGCTTCATGTTGAACAATGGTGCAGAGCACCCAGATGGCATCTGGAAGGAGATACCTCTCAGCTGGGAGCTGCACCTAACACAACGGCATGGGCACATAAACCAGCTCCCCTGGGTGCCATGTCTACCCACAGATCTCACTGCCCCAGGCTTCCATGCCAGGAAGCATAAAGCCTTTCCACGGCTTTTCCCACTCCAGGCTGTGCAAACACCCAGCCCTGGCTCATTCACATCCCCATTCCCTCCCTGTGCTCCTGCACCAGCCCGGCACCACAGGGGTTAACAGGAGGCACTTCATTGGAAAAGGCCCTTTTTTATTGTAACAGCAGATACAGAGGAGAAAAAAAAGTGCTAGAACCATTTATCTGGCTCACAGTTTTGCTAATGCCCTCGGCTTTAGGCCAACGGGAGATGTTATGAGGTAAATCGGCCAAGTCCTGCTATCCAAACATTTCAGAAAAGAAGGATATTTTCAGGCTCTTGCAGGAATCCAGCCCCTGGGTCCTGCAGGATGCAGCGTGCTCCAAGCCCACTCGACGTTCATCTGCTCAAGAAGCAGGAGAGCACCAGCCAAAAGACTGCTCCTGGAGCTGGCATGGGACTGGTTCAGCACCTTGGCACCAGCCCCACTGCTCACAGCGTGCCCACATCACAGGATGCTCTGCCCTCACCCACCACACTGCCATGGGAAGGGACAAGCACAGGCCATTTTCCAGGGGAGAAAACACCTTTATGCTCCTAGGCAGACAGTTTTTCCCTCTGAACATCCCAGGACTTGCTGGTACCCAGCTATGGCCCTCTCCAGCCACTCCACACTGCTGGGGTGCTCCAAAGAGCGTGGTGAGCAGCAGCAGCCCCTCCATACACACCAAGCCTCACACTCATCCATCCCGCCCTGGACCTCAGAGCCTCCAGCACCCTGCACTGGCAACCCCAAAGGCAAAAGGATTCTTGTCTGCGCAGCGAACACAAAGAGCTGAAGTTAATAATGGATTTTAAACGTCACAGGAACTATGTATGTTCAACAATATACACACAATTTTTATTGCTTACACCATTTAAATGGAGGGGTCCTTTGTTATTTATTAAGGGGCCATTGAAAACATCTTTCCATTCTTGTTCCCGTGTCTTGAGCAGTTCATTAAAATGCCCACCTTTCCTGCCATAAACCCCATGTACGCAGGCTCATAAAATCCAAACATGCCCTATTAAAGTCCCCACATAGAGAATAAAACACCCCACACCCACGGCCCATATTGCAAGTGCCCACATAAACCACAGTAAAACCTTTATGCTGCTGCACTTAGACCCGCTCAGACACGTGCAGCAGCGGCGATTAAAGCATGGGGAGAGGTACCAGTGTGGGGGTGTCCCATTGTCCCGGGGGTTTATCAGGGGCCAGACCCCCCCATAGGCACTGGTGCTGGTGCACGTCCTTCCCAAGACCCCATATCTGAGCCTTGCCCTTTTGTCACCTTGAAGGTCCTAAAGACACTGCAGTTTCTTACCCTAAGGGTTGAGTTTGGGGTAACTTTGAGGGCTTACAGCATCAGAATCACCAGGGGCTGCCCATCTCAGTTCTTCTCCACTGCTTCCTATAGGAGCTGATGGGGAAGAGGCCACAGAGCTTGAGGATGAATATGAGAAACCATCACGTCTCCCCTGTCCAAGTGGAACACCTGCTGGGAATCACACAGCTCAGCTCGACTGCTTTTTATAGAGGAAAGCTGCCTGAATGGGGAGCTTGTGACTTACAGCCATGGGACAGCCTCAGTTTTCCATCCACCCAGAGGTGTTTGGATCTGGGATTCAATGCCATGGGAACTTTGGAGACGCAGATGCAGAATCCCCAAACCTTGCAGCATTCCTGTTCTGTTGCTGCAAGAAGATTTGAGCCTGCAGACTTCTTCTTTTCCTTATCCCACAGGATCAAAGCAAGATGGGCTCAGCACCATCACCAGGAGCGTTGGCTCCCAGTGTCACACAGAGAGGATAGAGCTGGTGGGACTTGCCCCTCTGATGGCAGGGCTGGGACACCCACCCTCGATTATCCCACCCCAGCCCAACTGCATGGGTGGCAAAGGGAAAGGCAGACAGGCCCCATCAGAGCCACTTCCTGCAAGCCCCTGCCCCGGTGATGTGTCTATCACTGACATTTACAGCCTCAGATCGATGGAGAGTTGGGCAAAATACTCCAGCACATCATTATGGTAACGACCTGACAGCAGGATTGGGATAAACTGTCCTGGGGTGACAGCTTCATTTCCCCACCAGCACTACCAGGAGGCAGCAGCACCCTGTCCTGCCCTCCCCTTGCTTTTGGCTGACCCCAGTGAGACAGCCACAGCCTTCCACCATCACACACCAGCACCGACCCGGCGGCATCGCAGCCCCGTCCCCCTCTGCCTGCATCCTCCCCTGGGATCCCAGCGCTTTGCTGCAGGGCACGGAGCGAATCATCCAGTAACACAGAAATCTCAGAGTCCTCTTTAGATGTCCCAGGAGGAGGCAGATCTGAGGGAAGGCAGCGGAGAAGATGCCTGCAGCAATGTCAGTGCTAGAACAGCCGGGCTGACAGGATTCAGAGCAGGGATTAAGGTTGGGATCAGGGATGCAGGGAAAATGAAAACAGACTCCGGCTTTCAGGCAAGCCTCTGCTGTGTTTGGCTTCTTGTTTGCTCAGGAGGAGGACGGGCTCTGCCTTCAGAAGGGTCCCGGTCACCCTCCTGGAGAGGCTGGGTTCACCTCAGTGCTGCGTCCAGAGACATTCCAAGGGGAATGAGGATGCAGGCAGCGTGTTCTGCTGTCCCTGGTGCAGCTGGACCAGACCGAACGCTGTCCCACGGGAGGATGCGTTAGAGCAGCAGGAGCAGCCATGGGCACCTTTTCCACAGGGAGCTCTGAAATGTCACTGTTTCACTTCCTGACAAATTATTCCCACTTCCATTCTCCACAGCTCTTCTTGACTGGACATCTCTGCCCTCCTCCTGGGCAGGGGCTGGCACACCCAGGGTGGTGACAACTTCCTTACCAAATCCCATTCCTCTAAGGCGGCATTTTATTGTGCATGGGAAAGCAGAGCAGCTGCCTTTCCCCATGCTCCTAAAAGCAGGGCCACAGGAACCTCAAGGAGAGCAAGGAGGAAAAGCCAGGCCAATTGTGCAGCTCATTTGGGTACAAGAAAGTGGGACCCACTGTTGGCAAGGAGCTCCTCGCTCCCTGGGGTCCTCCTGCCCAGCTGCAGCCCTCAAAGGGCAGCCACTGCTGCATCCCTCCCGCATGAGCTGAGGAGGGATGAGGCAGCAGAAGTTTGAAGGGAGGGAAAGCAAAACCTACCCAAAACTGCATTTGCAAGAGGAGCAAGTCCCACGGCTCCTGATGCAGAGGGAGCAGAGCCCCTCTGTGTGCCCCCGGCTCTTATCTCTGTGGGGCCGCAGGATCCGCGGCACCAAACACTCTCCAGAGCACCGTGGGGGTGCTTTAACCTGCGGGTCTGCTGCCATCCCATCAGAGCAAACCTGGACTCCTCCTTTCAGCCCTTTTCTCTCCTTCTTTCTTGCCTTTTTTCTCTCTTACCTCCACAGAGCCCATTGACATCCCCCTGTGCAGCCCACCCTCGGGCTCCTCGCCTGCCCAGCACACACCACTCACTCGCACAGTGAGTCAAGGCCAGAGCCCAGAGCTGCTCATGAGACACCGCACGGGTTACACACTCCAACATCCTTCACTTTGCCACCTCGACACCCTCATTTCCAAGCCCCCTTTTAACCCCCAGTGAGATACAAACAGCACCAAGTTTCCCCTTCACATCCCTCTTTCCCTGTCTCCCCTCCCCTTGATTCCCAGTGTCCAACCCTCTTTTTCCAAGGGGTTTTTTTTTTTTCTTTTCCCTTCTTTTCTACCCCTCTCACCTTTTTTATTTTTTAATTTAAGTTTTTCTTTTAACTTTCAAGGTCAACCCGGACAGACAATGCCACCAGTGCCTGTTTGATATGTGAGCGCTATTGGCGTCCATTGCCACCGTTTCCCTGGTAACACAGTAACCATTAATTTTCAATTAAAGTAGACAAAAAGCCCGATGACAGCTCCAGGTCTGCTGAAGATGTCAAGAATCCGTATTAATATACAGCAAGAGAGCATAATTGTGTGTCCATCTTCCCGAGCAACGAAAATGGAGGGATAATTACCAGCTAGAAAGCCACTCTGTAATTTTGTTCTTACTGTCACCACAACCCTACATATTAGCATAAATTAAAAGCAGGGTTTATTGTTACCAAAGTGCATTGATATTTTCAGCCTATTTTCTTCCTTTTAACTGTTTGTTGTTGATGAGTGACTCCTGGACACATGGTGGGTGAGCCCACAGGAGCAATCGAGATGCCAGACAGTAATGGATGAAGCCTTGCGATGCCACCCAGGTGGAGGGAAGGGAGGAAGAGCACCATCGTGCGTGGAGCTGGGCAGAGAAATCCCTGATCCCTCTGCACCCCTCTTCCATCCTCCGGATCCAGGGAGCTCCTATCCAGGTTCATCCCAGCTCAGCTCCTCCACGGGTGATGCGTTGGGGGATCTGCTGCGTGTGCCCATCACCGCCGCCTCAGGCTTTGCCTTGGAGCTGGAAGGGGCACAAGTCCCCGGCTGCTGTGTGCTCAGTGACAGCCGCTGAATTAATGAATTTAAGTGAATGGAAAAAAGCGGGTTCCTTGTATCATATCCAGGGAAAGCTGTCCTTCAAAAGGGAATTTAGTGTAATTACCCTTAAGGGAGCGATCCTCAGTCAGTCAGTCACAACACTGACCCGCTGCTGGGATCTGACAGGGAAATTACAGGCTGTGTACTCAACAAAAGGGGCTTCCTTCCTCCTTACAGGAAGGATGAAATGCCGAGGTTTGAAAAGAAAAGTATTGGCTTCTGGGTATGAAATCAGTATCTCACACAGGGCTTTCCTTTGCACACACATTAGAAGAGGGTGGAGGAGAACCAAGCCAGGGAGGGGAATGGGTGTTTATGGGCTGGAAAAGGAACTGAGAAACTCCAAATTCCCACTGAGTGAAGGAAAGAGTTTCTCAGGATTTGCTTCCATGATACAAGGAGAGGTGATGGGCACAGAAAGAGCCTGAGTGAGTCTCACAAAGAGATCTGCTGCAAGCATTGCCATGGACCAGAGCCAGGAGAAACCTTGGCCCCCTCCACTGCCATCACCCCAATATCTGACCTGGCTCTTCACACCGGAGGGGTCACAAACTGCCTCTCAGATGCTGCCACCACTCTAAGTGGGGACAGGCTTAGAGGAAACTCCGTAGTTCCCCGTCCTATGTAAGGAGGAACCTAAAGCCATTTCTGATTCATTGATTTGCATCAACAGGAACTCAGATGGTGAATTCCAGAGAACTGGGAGAAGCAGTCACATTGTCTATGATTTGGTGGTTGTGGGAATTAGAATAAATTGATACTCAGAAAAATACCCGATTAGATTATTAAGGAATTAGTTTGTAAGGAGCTAAGAGGGAACGGGGAGGACACGGGTGTGTTTGGAGCAGGGATGGGAGAGCAGGAAGGCTCCGATGCGGTCTCATAGGCAAACAAAGGTAACATGGTCTGGAGATGAAGTCATCATCCTGCAGAGGCACAGCTGGGTGGGAAACCACACCAGGAGTTATCAGCATCCTGCTACCACACTGAAAGGACTTCTGCAAGGCTGGGGCAGGAGGGGCTGCCCCCAGTTTTGGTGGTAAGTTCAGTGCCTGCAGGAGCACACTGGAGGGGGGCTGCTGCTGGGGGGGCACGGGATGGGTGTTCAGAACCATCGCAGTAAAAGGAAGGAACAACCAAATGAACTCATGAGGGCAAAGGGACAGGGAATGAGAAGCGAGAAGTTGAACTAGAACTGCAAAACACTGGCAAGGCAGTGATGGAAGAGTGAGATTGATGCCTGCTTACAAGCTCAGGAATTGCCCATGTGGGGAGATCAGTCAATTGGGGGGGGGAGGGGAGGGGAGTTCAAAAGCAAGCAGAGGAGCAGCAATAAGAGGTTTGGAAAACATGACCCATGAGAAGAGAGTGGAGGAGCTGTGTCTGTTTAGTCTGGTCTGGAGAAGGCCAAGGAGGGCAGGAGATAACAGCCCAGCAATATAAAAGGTTGCTGTGATGAGGACAGGGATCAACTGCTCTCTATATTCCCAGCATGAGAGGAGCAGAAAGGGGCTTCATTTCCAGTTCTAGGTTAGGGAAAACTTTGTATGAGGGCTTGGCAATATGTGACTGAGGGAGGCCACGATGCTTTTCATAAAAAGACTTAAAAAAGAGACCAGCACGACCCTGCATTTCCATAGCAAACATCAAGGTCCTCAATAACTTGGGATCTGAGGAGGCAGTTCAGTGAGTAATGAGGGCAAATACAACAAAAACGCTGGGTTTGGCCAAACCGAACCATTTCAGGAACTGCTCAGCTTCAGCAGTCTCTGAGTAGAAATAGAGGAACAGGAGCAGGCTGAGAGCATCCCCAGGAACAGGCAGGCATTTCGAATAGAGTTGTTTGGACAACACTTAAAAACTATGACAACAGCTTTGAAAGCTCAGAACAGGATCATCTGATCAACTGATGGATTTTTTTCCTTCCAAATCTCAGTTCCTGCTGATTAAAAAGTTTCTTTTCTCTCTGTGGGTTGAATTTTCTTTTTCAGCTGTGGAATTTGCACTGATTCTGAATCTCTACAGCCCTTGCAAGAGCTGGGGCCCAACCAGCTTGAACACAACACAGAGCAGATTAGGAGAGCAGCCTGTGCACTGCCCTGGCTGTAAAACATCACATGCAGACAGTCAAGACTCACCTTCCAGATCGAATGCTCCTGTGACAGCCACATGAACCTCATCCATCATATGAGGAGGTACAAACCACAGCCCCAACACAGCACCTGCAGGGTGCAAATACCACTGCAGGGAGAGGGGCTCCGGTTCCCAGGAGAACACCCAGCAAACTGAGCCCCTTTAATCCCAGCATCCCAGGGCTGCCCATGCTGAGGATTAGCTGCATCTCAGAACACTTGGGACCACCTCAGCCCCTATAAACTGGTGTGAAGATGCTGATTTAAACCAGCTGAGCTCTGGGCTCTTTGTGTTCCATTTCCACCTGACAATCAGCTGTTTGCAGCATTTTCCCTTCACTTCCCATGGCTGCAGATGTGTGGAACACTCTGATCCTTACCCCAGGATCTGTCCTAGGAGTGGCAGAAGGAGCACTGAGTGCACCCAGGCTGTGCTGTGCGATCCCTCAGGATGAGGGGAGATGTTATAAGCGTTATTCAGGTGCTCAGGTGATGGATGGTGCACACATCCTACCAGCCCAGGAAACAGGCCAAATTCTGCTGCTTGTCACACAAGGGTAGATCTAGAGCAAGTCCCTTCTGACAGCACCTCCTTCCCAGAGACAGACTGCTCAGCATCCACATCTTGTTTGGTTTAGGGGGGAAAAGCCATCCAGGTGATTCACACCCAGGTCTGAGAAGGAAGGCGACAGAACCGGCTTGTGTCCAGGGAAGTCTCTGCCTCCCTTTGCTTGTGCTCTCCCAGCCAGATCCCTGCAAGGACAGGAGAAGCCTGGACCCCACTGGTGCTGAGTCACCTTTTGCTAAGCTGCCCAAAGGCCACTTCCAGCAGCAGCCAAAGGCTCAGGTGATGGCTTTGAGCCCCCATGGCCAAGGGCAACCTGTGCTGAGCTTCACCCATCTGCTTCCCGGGGTTCTTCATCCTTCTTTCCTTCCTCCCTTCCCTCTGTGGGGCTTGGCTTCAGGCTGTCCAAGGCAGGGAATCCCTCAGTAGCCATTTATCTCCCCGGTGCCTGGCACAGAGATCCCAGGCAGGACCCCTGCACGCCTCTGCACAGCCGGAGCCCTCAACACCCTCACACATCACCATACACCCTTCGCTACAGCCCAGGGCCCTGTGTGACACCCAGCCCGGATACCCCCGCTCCCAAAGCACCCCAGTTTCTGCAGGCAGAGCTAGCAAAGGGTCAAAGCAATCCCAGCCCTCCTTCCCCCCCTTGATATAAATACCAGCCTACCAGTCGACACAGAGTACATACATCTTAAACAAACACTTGGCTGGGCTGTTTATCTCCACAGCCTTTAAACAAACTCTTTCAAAGGTTTCTGCTGATATGAGAGATTTACTGAAAACCATTCGCCCTTCTTAAAAGCCTCTCAGTTTATGCTGCTATGGGTGAAACGAATAGCGTTTTAGCCTGGAGTTTTCTGTCTTCTGACCGCATGTTTATCCTAGGGGCCACTGCTGGCTTTGATACGAGAACAGCACGGACACAAATCTTTACGAGGGAAAATGTAAAATAAACCCAGAAACTCCCAATGTGGGTGCATGAATGTGTGTGTGTGTGTATGTGTGTGTGTGTGTGTGTGTGTGTGTGTGTGTGTATGTGTGTGTGTGTGTGCCACGGGCAGAGGGGACCGGGATGCGGAGTTTTGTCCTTGGTAAAGTCAAACTCAGCATCCTCGCTCTGCAGCTCCAGCATCCGCTGTTGCTATCCCATGGCAGGCGTTATTCCCAGGCAATATTTCATGCAGCAATCAGTGCGGGGCTGCCTGAGATGAGACGTTTCCAGCAGTGCCATGGCACACGGCTCAGCACCTCCATGGGCAGGCGGCTGCCGTTGTCACGCTGCGGTCATGCCGCTCGCGCCGCAGAGCAGGTTTCATTAAGCCCAAGGGACATTGGCGCAGCGAGGCTGGCTCTGTCCTGCCTGAGGCACTTTATATTGTCTGGGTGCGTTTTCAGCCCCATTTCACAGGTGGGGAACCTGAGGCAGAGGGAAATGATGTGCTCAAGGACACTTGGGAAGTAAATGGGAGGAATTGGAGCTGAGTTTAAACACTCGATGGTCCTGCTTCGGGGGAGCCTGATCTACTTTGTGACTCCAGCGTGAAAAGAAGAAATGGGAGAAGACAGATTGAAAGTGCTTTTGGAGGAGCTGAACCATTCAGTGGGAAGAGCGTTTGCCCACTGTGCTGAGAAATCACACCTGGATTTTAAACGGGGCATTTTGCATCCTGCCCATGGCTTTGCAGTGACAGGTTTCAGCCACCTTGCTGGGCAAACTTGGGATAAAACCCTTGTCCCAAAGACCCCACAGTCAGGTAAAACATTCCTTCTTTTTTCCAGCAGTTTATGTCATTTTCTCCAAAGTTTTCCAAGGAGATGCCCGAGGCCTCAATCTGCTGCTCCTGCAACGTGCCGTGCAGAGGAGGAAGCTGCTCCCTTGTTCCCAGCAGCCCAGGGCTTTGCAGCATTACGTGTCACTTCTTATTTACTGTCCTCCCTCGCTTATGACACACTCAGGTAGAGACCTGCTTGTTGTCAGTGTGACACCCACATGGGTAAACAAGGCGAGTTTACCCAGCCATCAGTCAGGAGGGATCGAGGGCAGGCGCAGCTTCCCAGCAGCAAGAACACCCTCAGGGTGGGTGAGCTTGGAGCCAGCACCGCGATGCTCCATCACCCCATATCCTTGGGGTCTCTGCTGCACAGCCACAGGACAAGGGGCTGCTCCTGCAGGTCCGGCAGGGAGAAGGCTGCAATAAGCTCGAGGCTCTTAGAGGCTTTATTTCCTTTTACTGCTCTAGCACTGTTTTCTCTCTCCTGGATCTGCTGTGTTTCATCCAGCCGGAGCGAACAAAGCCACGCAACAGGTTTCAGAGTAAACACTGGCTACCAGGAGACTCCTGGTGCAATTGCAAAAGCTCTGGCCACCCAGCCCCACTTGTAGTTATGACCTTGCTATCCTGACAGACCTGGAAAGCAGGAGGCAGGCAAAGAAAACCCCAATAACTGTATCTGGGACAGTCATTACAGCATCGTGGTGTGGGTTTTCAGCCCCTTTCGGAACAAGCTGGAGGCCCCACGTGGGATTTGGGAATGCTGGCACTGATGGCACTGCTTTTCCATCCCTCCTCCGGCCCCTCAGCTCAAGGCAGAAGCTCAGATGCGTCTGGGTCTCCTGTGAGTCCAAAGTCCAAGGCTGCAGGGAGGGAGGAGGATGAAGAAGACAGTTCCCAGATGCCTCCCTGCCCCACCACGCACAGAGCCATGGAGACGGGGTGATTGGGGCTGCGGTTTTGTATGCTCTGCATTTAGGAGAAACCCGGCAAAAGAGCAAAGGTCAGGAGAGAAATGCTGGTATTTATTTATACAGGAGAACTTGGTGAACAACACGGATTCGGGAGCTTTCGAAACGACACAACTCATCCTGCAGAGCTGCTAAACCAGTTTGGTGGCGACGCTGCTGCGCACAGGGACAGCGGGAGAGGTGCGGGAGGAGCAGCCCCCGGAGCACAGCCCTTCAGATCCCATGGGATCGGGGCAGAGCCATTCCCCAGCATCCCCCTGTCATGTTCCTGGCATCTGGGGAGCCCCGTTTCTGGGTGCTGGTTAACCTGTGCTGAGCAAAGGCCTGATGCTGGGGTGAGGGGCAGGATAGGTTTAGCTCTGGGTGGAAACCAAGGGAAAAAGGCAAAGAGCTGCTTTCCCAGAGGGGAAACCTCAGAGCATTCCCCCCCTCCAAGGCTTTTCAGACCCTGGATTTATGGCATTTGCTTTAATGGGTGGATGAGATGTTTCTCCATAGGAGTCCTGTGGACCAGCCCCACTCTACAGTTTGCCCCTGCTCCTGGGATGGCAAAACCACACCAATGAGGGCTCGGGGTGTTTCTGGGCTCTGCATGAGCAAGTGCAAGCTGCAATGGAAGCGTGGTCAGTGGCCTTCATTGAGCTGTGTGTATGAACGCTCAGATTCACCCTCCCTGTCCCTTTCTGGGGGGATCCCACCTGTGTCCATCACCCCAACATCTCAGCCACAGCCAGGAGGGAAAACCTAAACGAGGGCCAAAGCCGCATGGAGGAGCGGTTGGCATTTGCTGTGGTTCCACACACCCCAATGTGCACAACCCCATCACCCCCCGGCCCCTCTCATACCACCACCGGGGTTGGTGACCAGCAAACCCCCTTGGCACAGGGTCCCTGCGGCAGCGGCCACAGCAGCCCCGGCACGAGCGCGCCGGAGCCCCGCTGCCGGCGAAACGTGGGTAGCACAGACGGGCCCTTGAGCATCCATCGAAAGAGAAGACTTTTTGTTCGCATGTGTTGGCTCGGCTCAAATAACTCACCGGGGACCCGAGCTGCAGGCTGGAAAGGGAAGAAACTCTCTCCAGATGAAAGGATGTCAGAAAATTGTATTTAGTCAACTGCGTGTGTGTGTTAGAAAGGGGCGGAGGGAGGAAGGGGCCGCGGAGGCTGTTGCTGTGACTGACTTTCTGACTTCTTAACTTGTCAGCATATCCTAAAGTTAAAAATGCACATGCACACAGGACTGCAGCCAAAGAGGCTGTCTAGCCGCAAATCCAGATGTGGGGGCCGCAGCGCAGGCAGCCAGCCCCGCTCTCCCTGAAACGACTTTCAGACTAAACAATTGTGACTTGGCTGTGAGAGGCAGCGCAATTCCAGATGCTGCTTTCCCTTCACGTTGTTTTAATTGGGCTGGCAGGCGCAAGGGCTCTTTCAGTGAGAGGAAAGCTTCCCCACGGGACCGCAGTGTTTTGGCAAAGCTCCCACGCTGCTACCTTAAGAAAGAGAGAGGGAGGGAAGGAGAAGGGAGAGGAGGGAGGCAGGAGGTGATGGAGGGGAGAAAAGCCCAGCGCGGCTTCCCGAGGTGTTTACTGCTGCGAGCGGCTGCTGCTCCGTGGTTTTATCTGCTGAAATTCTCACCTTTTTGAGCTTTCACATCACCCTGGAAGTAAAAACAAACCACACGGGACAGGAATGGGGACGGGGGAATGTCCTCGGGCACTGCTGTGCTGGGAAACGGGTACCCGGGCTCTGTGCCTCAAGCAGGGGCAGCATCCAAGAGCCACAGCAGGTTTCATGCACTGCCCTAGGGATGCTTCCATATACCCTTTCCAGAAGCCACACCAGCCCGGCAGTGACCAGCGGACCCAGTGGGCTCACCCTTTTCCTTGCCTTGGGAAGCAACAAGGGCTGCTAAACTCACTGCAAACAAGTCCTAAGTAGTGTTGGTGCTGACATCCAGCCATGCTCCAAGGGGGAAAGCCCTTTGTCTGGGCAGGGAACAGTGCCCAAATTTCCCCAGCCATGAACCCTCCATGGCTGGCATAATGGGGTTAAATCAACCCATTTTGGTACCAT
>JBCJKH010037053.1:0-20391 GCA_039877255.1 Loriculus beryllinus | reverse complement strand
GTGTACCTTGACCTGATGTGGTTGTTTCAAGTAGTACTTTTTTGGAAAATGATCCATCAAATTCTCTAGAAGCTTAAGGGTCTGCTGGGAAGTTGAAACAAGCAAGAACTTGGTAATAGATGAAACTTGGGGTTAAAAAAACATCCATTTTCTGTAGTTTTTTTAATCCTAACTATTATTTGAAAGTGCTTTATAATGTTGCAAAGCAAAACTTTCCAGAGTGCTCTTTACATGCACTACTCTGATGTATGACTGTTAGGCAGTTTGACCTTAGTGGAGGAAAAAACATACACAATGTGTCAGATTCTTCAGGAAATCTTGCTTGTTAAAATAATGTTTTACGTTCTAAACTCTGTCTGAGGTAGCCCATTTGTTTTTTCTCAGTTATTGCTTATTTTGTGCAACACATGTTTTGAAAGAAAGCTGTTCATAAAACATAGCCTTCAGAAACTAGATGAGCTACAAAAGAAAAAAACTCAACAAATTCTTGTATAACTCCTGATTTTTGAAAATCTGTAATTTTGTCAATTTATTAGAAGAGCAAAAATAAAAATATCGAAAGAGCTGTGAAAATGGTGCTGTGAAAAACTGGTTTAGCATTTCTGAAAAGCATAATTAACAGATAATTTAGATTATTAAGCACTTTGAGAAACACAGGCTGTATGACAGCAGGTGTGCACTGCATCTAGTAACATTTTATATTAACAGGTATAGTGAATAGACTAAGGGCTCAGCACAGATTGTGTTAATTTCCTCATGATTTTTAAGCACTTTTAGCATGTATTTTTTGCTTATATAAGAAGCATCAAAAGCCTTGTCTGTCTTAAATTTTCTCTGTGTATTTGGAGTTATTTCCTCTGCCTGCTGATACTGAGCACTGTTATAATCCTGGGGGAGGATGCTGCTCATGAATACAGCTAATTTAAACTCTACGTGGGTATATTTATGTGAGGGCTGGCTGCTGGCTTTAGGTTTGGCTGTCATCCTTGGTTACTGCTGGTAGTTTGAGACTAGGCAAGCTGCAAACTCAGCTGGACTTGGGTTTGCATTCATAGACTGCAACAGGATTGCTGTGCGCTTGGACCGGCAGCCAACTGTTTAGCTTGTGCACAGTTTACACAGCAAGTTATTTGGCTGTATTAGGTTTTATTTTAGTAGTGACTACATGACAGGTTCTGTTTCTAACATTTGGATCTCTCCTTTGGACAGGCTTTCTTCTACCATTCTCTTCCAAATCCTCTTTCCTGTGCTTCTGCTGGGCTTGCATTCACTTGTCAGTCTCAGCTTATGCTAGGATGTGCTTCAGAAATGCAAATTCTGATTCTTCTCCTTTCCTCAGGAAATTAGCTTTAGTGAAATTAGTATTTTTAATTTTTGTAATTTACATCGTAATATTAAAGATAACACATGACAATAATATCTGACTAATTCTTCCCTTTGTAGTTCCCTTGCAGTAAGAGAAAGACTAATAAAGTTGCTCTTCTGGTAGGTTCCATTTTAAGCAATCAAAGATAATCTGTATGTCACTTAACAAGAAAAATACAGATCTTTTAGACACAATTGTTCCAGGGCAGGTTTATTTTCCAGTCATGCTTCTGTTTGACTGGCATCAACCACTAACGTATTGTAAACTTCACGCAGAATATTCTGTGGAAATGAAAGGCAGAAACATATCTAACTGATATTAGATGGTCCGTTTGTATCTTAAGCTGTATGCTGGTTGGGTATGGTGAATTGTTTTCAATTGCAGCCATGTAAATTGCGTTGTTGCTGTTGCATTCTTTCGTTGTGGTTTGAGAGAGTGATAAATATCTTACTTGGAAAGAGGAGGTTTGAGTGGTATCTGTAGGAACTGAAGCCATTCTGCTGCTGCACGTGTGGAATTCATCAGGAGCCCCATCTAAGAGTAACAGCTTATTAAAACACTAGCTTGTACTACACATTGGTAAGATTTATTCTTACATGTTCTGAAATCAGCTGCTTGCCGTTTATTGGGACTAACCTAATCTCAAAGGTAGAATGGTTCATCAGTTCCTAGTTTTCTCTATTATCACACTTAATGCTAGAGACTACAAATGACATGTTTTAATAACACCATGCATAGATTTCTCACTTATGATCAAAACTCGCGCACTTTTATGTGTGCAGCTTAATTTTTCTTTTATTTTTAATTAAACCCACAGTTCTGATAGCTTACTAGGTGTTGAGCATACAGCTGTCTGAAGTTTAATGCCAGAACTACAAGATAAAATGGGGTTTTGATTATATAGATACACATGCACGCACACACACACAGTTATGTGTATGTGAATATGTAAATTATTGGCAAAACACTGCTATTTTACAGTTGCAATTTTGTTTTTGGTTTTTTTTTCTTTTTTTTTTAGCTGAAAGCAAAAATCAATTGGAAACTCAGTGCCAGCAAGCTGTATTTTCATTTTATGATGACCTGAGCATGCTGCATCCTAAAGGAATGACACTGCGTCAAGGCTTTCAGTGGGGTTTATTAGCTGAGTTTCACTTCTAACTAACTGTATGTCCAGGGCTTCCTGTGATGTGCTTTGACGTACTATATCGTCTTGAGTTTCCCGCTTCTCCCCCCTCCCCATACATATTGTAAAAAACAGAGTATCTTCACTACTAGTTTGGATAAAGTAAATACTTTGTTGCTTGCAACTAGATTCTGTTCCTCTTGCGTCTTTAGTTTGAGCTTTTAAAGATGACTTGCTGTTATTAAGCATCTGAGAAGAAAGCAGAAGTCTAGATGAAGATCATGTAGAGAGTGCCCAAACCAGGTGCAGTGTTGTTGAGGTCCATATATATGTTCCTTCATCATGCTGAAAGTACCACTTATCATTGCAGGAGAATTACAAATTACCACATCTTGGGTTTCTGTGTCTGCTAATGGTGTGTGATGCTCTGTTTCCTTGTGTTTGCATTGGAGAAGTTTGGAAGATGGTTTCAGGGGTAAACTCTAGATTTGTATATATCAAGAATCCCGCTTTTGCAAAGCTCTGGCAGATCTGAGCCTGGAAGTTAATTATTCCCCGTTGTTCGTCAGATCATAAGGATGGTGAGCTTCACTCTGATATTTCATTGTATCAGAGGCTTTTCTTTAGTCAGGATTTAGATGGAGCATTTTGTCCTGCTTTTCTTTAAAAATAAATGAGATTCAAAGTTTCATGAAGGATATCCTTGCTTATCTTTTGTATTTTAAATATATCTAATGCGATTTTGCCTTTAATTTTTGGCAGTGGGAAGAGATTACATTTATTAAGGTCTCTTATTGTATAAGCTTATTGTCTTTTCATGCCATAGAGCTCTTACTTGACCAGACTCAATGTCTGTTCATTGGAAGCTGTTGTCAATTAGCGGCCATTGTCTTGTAGATTTGCACTTTGAAACACTACCTTTATTGACAGTGAGTTTTGTGACTGTTTACTGTTTCAAATGCTTCTCTCTTCCCCCTTTTATTTATTGCTTATTTACTTGCAGGCTTTTGAATTGTCTGGCTTCATTGAACTTAAGTTTTGAGTTGCTGATTCTGTGTCTTTGGTCTAGAGTCTGTCCTTTTAAATAACAGTAACAAAATGCTGTCATGATGACTAGGTTGCTCTCTCTAGTGTGAGAGAATCGTCTCTGCTGCTTCTGAAAGCTTTGCCTGAGGTAGCCCTGTATAATTGTAACGTTGTAGATAATAGTTTGAAGTTTATTCTGTGCTTTCTACCTAAACTGAGAGCTTTTCAAATATCGGTTGAATTAAATCCCATCTCTCCATCCTCTGCTCCACTGGTGACATTGTGGTGCAGGATTGGGGTTTTAAGTATGTCTTCTAACAGGTGCAGTTTGTGTCATTGTGCTTGTCTTAAGGTGGGGACGTTGTGCGGGGGAAAAGGGTTTATCTCCCAAAGCGTGGGTGTGTGGAGGTATGGACCAGACCTCCTCTGTCACACAGGAGGTGTACATCAGATGACGTAGATGTTTTTGTGGAATTAATGAATCATGATTTTTGGTTTTGCTGTCAGTCAGCTGGTATTAATTCAGATGTTTGCAGTTGGCTTTTACCTTGCTGTCCAGTAGAAGCTGTACTGCAAGGACTACAGGCAGCAGTGAGGTTGCAAATCCCTTGCTGGAAAAATCCTATCTATTATGAGTGTTTGCTACTAAGGGCTATAGGAGCTGGATGCTCTGCTATGTAAATGGGAGTGCAAGAGAATTCCCATCCATCCGTGCCTTAGCCTTTCTTTGCTCTTATCAGCTATATATGTATAGCAAGGCAAGGGGTGCTTGGACTCCATGCTGCTGTTCATTTTCCCATTTCTCATTTCTGCAGCTACCTCTTCCCATTTCTCCAGAGAAGGATGTTGGTTTTCCTTGTCCTGGTGGTTCCTGTGCTGATTGTTTCTTTAACCTTGGTCTGTGAAATGACCTAGGTGGAAAAAAATGAACTGCAGACTGAAAACAGGGAAGGAGCTTCGAACAGATCTGTCTACATAGTAAGAAAAGTATCAGCACTGTATGGAGCTAGTCTCTATATTACTGCTATTAAAAAAAAAAAAACCAAACAACAAAACAAACCCAAAACAAGAACAGAATGTAAGAATTAGTCATAGCAATTCAGACTTGATGTCCATCTGACCCCACATCCTTCATGACATTGGTCAAAAGTCACAGGCTCAAGAAGATTACAGTAACAAGGCAGTGACTTTCCTCTCCCTCCTCTCCCACCCTTCAGTGGTATGTAGCTCAGGATGTTTTCCTGAGATAAGGGTGATCTCTGTGTGGTTAGTAACCCTTACTGCGTTTTTTTTCCATAAATCTGTTTGGCCTCTCCTTAAATCTGTAGGGTTTTGGTGTCCGCAGTGTCTTGTGTCAGAATCCCATGACATAGATGCAAGTTGTGGAGACAACTTATGTATGTTGTTTACACCCTAGTTCTTGAGCTTCAAGGGACAAAACTAATCCCTGTCCATCCTGAGCGTGTCGCCTGTGAGTTTTACTGGCTCCTGTTATGTCTTGGCTTCTTCATCCCCTTCCTAGCAGGGTTTGAGCTGTTCAAGCATTGATGGAGTGGGGAGAGGAGCACAGCAGTAGCCAACATTCAAGGTGCTGGCACAAAGTGGGTTTATTGGTGGTGTTGAGCTTGTCTCTCTCTCTTCTCACCTCTGTGTAACTCGTAATAACCTGATGGTTTGTTCTGACTGGTAGGTATTTAGGTGATGGTTGCCTGAAAACATGTATTTTATGCTGGAGGAAAATATGTCATGCCAGGTCCAACAGCCCCAGAGAGACGAGGCAGCTGCTGTGTCATGCTGCCAGGTCCAAGTGTTGGTGAGGCTGAAATGTATCCCCAGCAGTCATGGGTATGCACTGTGTGCGTGCATGGCCAACACAGATAATGCAGGCAGATAGAGCACTCAGATACAGACAGGTCTGCCTTAGACGGAGGGAGGTCTGTGCATGAGAGTTATGTGTATACATACGTAGGAGGAGGATCCTTCCAGCAGCTGGGCTCAGACACTTGGTCTGCCCAGTAGCTGCCTCTGAATCCCAGTCTCCCCAGTTGCTGGCACCTGGGCATATGAGCCTCCTGGTCCCACAGCCAACACCATCTGTGCTCTTGTCTGCAGAGACAAACAAGCACTCTCAAGCCCAGAGCTGGCCCTTGGAAACCCACTCTAAACCGTTCATTTCCAGGCCACATCTCCTGCTTGGTCTTTGCTAGTGCTCACATACTCGTAAACCCAGTACAATCCCAAAATGCCCTTCCCCTTCATCCTCTTGTGTGTTCTACACCCTGAGGCAGCAGCCCTCCTTAATCCGAAAGGTGATGAGAAGAGCTGTTCCCCGTGACTCATGTTGATGGCTCTGTGCCTGGATGCTGGGGCTGAAGTTCTCCTGGGACAGATAGGGTGTTCCTCAGCAGGAGTCCTTGGGTTAGGGTCCTGCCTGCCACTGTGCTTCTGCTCCTCCAGGTTTGTGGAGATGGGCTTTGGATGCACTGGTGGGCCAGGGGGTAATCTGGAGGTGTATTATTTATATAAGTGAAATGCAGTTATAATCCCAAAATTATGCTCCCCAAGTGGTAGTGGTGAGATTGGAAGCCAATATTTCACCTGTGACACCAAGACTGACTTTTTTCCATGTGCATAGCCCTTTGTAAATCTAATTTTTAAGCAGGGTGCTTTTTCCTGACTAATATAAATATTGTCAACAAACCTTGCACCTCATTATTCACCTTTTTTTTTTCCCCTAGTTTTATTAAGAAAATCTTGAGTAGCATAGGTCTTAACATAGATCTGCAAAACTACTGATGGCTTCCCTCTGATGGCTGATGATCACCCATCTTTTCTTATTTTTTAAGTTATTTATCTATGCAAGAATAAATTAGGTTCTGTTTCTATTTAACAAACACTGAAATTTTCTGTACTTTCAGGATTTTTGTCTGGTGTAGTATTGTGCTTGTCATTGGCAATGATGCTTCTGTCATTTGCTTTTGGAAATTGTTTCATATTCTAATACTTTTTTTTTGTCAGAATTTATGTACTCTTTAGTTTTGTTCTGTCATTCATAATAATTTACTCAACCAGTGTAATTTTCTAAATTAGTCCTGTCATCCTTCAATATAAGGAGGTTCCTATGCACCTCTGTTATGCAAATGAAATATATTCAGCTTTTCTGACTTTTTCTTACCAAGTCAGTGCTTCCCTCACTTTTCCCGTCTTAAAGACTTCCTTCTAGGGTACTCAGTAGAACTGAACATCTTGTTTAATCTGTGTTCCTTTTCATTTGCAAGAAATGCATTTCAGGTGAGTATTGCACAGTACCTAGCTGTGGTTTTTGGACAAGTCTGAGGCTCCCTATTTAGTAAACTGAGTGTTTGCTATATATATATATGTATTAATATATTATAATTTTCTAATACTGGCTCTTGTTTTACCTGGGGAAAAACCCCAGAGGCATAGTACACTAATTGTGAAAAGGCATTGCTTTCTGTTTTAGAAAATTGTTATAGTAAGCTTAATAGCCATATAAACAAATCTTTATAAAATTACATAATAATTCTTATATTCTTCCTTGTTTAACCATAGTAAATTCTACAAAATTTTTCCTTCCTGTTTTTACAAGTGTCTAGCTTGAGAAAAGCAAATATAAAATGATTTATGAGTGTTTTGCATTATTATTTTCTCATTTAGGAGCATACCCAGTTCTGATATTTTTCCTGAATTACTTTTTGCAGAATTGTTGTTTTCAATTGAAGGTATAATAAAATATGCCTCTCTTCATCACTCTGTATCAGATTTATATTGCCAGTCATTCCACTTGATTTTCTTTAGGGTTTAAGAATATTCTTAATTCAGGATTTTTCTGTTTCTGTAGTGTTTCTGCTCAGTCCTTTTTCAAGTCCTGCAGACTCCACTGTAGGAACTGCGGCAGGGCAGTGAATCATTTCATGGGCTGATGCACTGCTGCAGTGGCTGGCACCAAAGGCATTGCTGGGTCAAAGTCCTTTGGACAAATAGATGTTCATATGGGACATTTTTCCTAACCCCAGGCTATTAGTGATCGGTTCCTGTCTGGATTTTTTGTCATTGGAGATGGGATGGGAAGTGGGTACTCTTTGCCAGAATGGAACTGGGACATTAGCATGTTCTGGTACAGGGATCCTATAATATTGTGACCAGGGCTCTGGAAATAATTGCTAACTAAACTTAGCATACTGGCTCCGCTAGGTTGGCCGAGTATCTGTCATTTTGTTTCACCAACATCAGCTTTGTAGCCTCCTTAGTTTGGTTACTTACATTGGAGCGTGCATGAAGCTGAATAGTAAGCCAGATAAAAAATCTGATCTATAGATGACGTGCTATGTATGGCAAGTGGAAGTGTTCAGACACAGACACCTGCATGTCTGGTCACCAGTCTTCATCCTCTGCCCAGTCCCCCAGGATTGCTAGTTTTGGATTCATAAGCAAGAACACTTCATTCTGCCACCATGGAGCATTGGATTTTCTTCAGGATCAGCCTTGTCTGTCTCAGCTTTGCATCTTTCAAATATGAAGTTGTTGGCTGCAGTTCCTTTGGAGATCTGGTCTAAAACATGAAAGCTTGGAATTTTGTTGTTGTGAATAGACATTAATGAGGATTTTTGAATCAAATGGGATTTTGCAGATAAAAACGCTTTGTAGAACGGGAAGTGGATTTCTTGCAGCTGTTTCTGTTGGTAGTGCATAGCCTGTGAAAGCAGGAATGAAGGGTCCTGGTTATTTGTCTCCTTGTGTATTTAGTGAAAAAACACATGCTAGAATGGCAGTTATTGCGTGGAAGCTTTAGGCAAAACTGAGCTCTCTCTGTGCTAAGCAGTGTGCTGTACACACAAGAACCTGTGCTTACAGACTGGTTGTACAGAGCAGGTCAAAAGTAGGCAAGAAGAAGCTCTGCTCTTCTCTTTTGAAGATAGATGGCTGAAGCTAAGGATGACTTAATGCTATGTAAATTTAGACAGGGAGCTATAGTGGGGGGAGGATTAAGTATTCAATATG
This sequence comes from Loriculus beryllinus, assembly GCA_039877255.1. NCBI lineage: Eukaryota > Metazoa > Chordata > Aves > Psittaciformes > Psittacidae > Loriculus > Loriculus beryllinus. Next base: position 11,851 of record JBCJKH010037053.1, on the reverse strand, counting down.
GTAGAATGTTGTTTGATTGTAAACCCAGACTTTCATATGACTCCATTATTGGAAAAAAAGAAAAAAAAAATCTTCAACTGAAAGTTGATGTTCCTGAAATGTAAAAAGCAGTGAAATACTGAATTTCAGGCATCTCATTTAAGAAATATTCTGCACAGAATCAGCTGTAGCAGTACTAAACATGCTTACCAAACAGGAACACTTGTTACAGGCCAGCTTACAGCTTGAGGTGGTGTTCCATGTCTCCGGTCTTGGCAGAGAAGCGGTGCTTTATTCTCACAGCATTGCACAGCCTCACAGGGTAGGTACAGTATGATCTGTCTCTGGGGAAATTAGTCCACTCATCTCATCAGGAATTGATTCTGGCAAGCGTCTGGTAAATGTTATGACACGTTATTGTCCTTCTAATATATTCTTTCTCTCTGTCTCTTTATACACGTGCATATGAAATGTGCATGGTGATGTGTGTTCCTAAACATACGGTAAGCTACTGGTATAATTCACAAATAACAAATGAGCATCGGTTATAAAATTGAACAGATCCTTGCAGCAGTACGAACTTAAGGAAGGAAGCAACAATATGAATCACTTAGCTGGAAAGAAGGAAATATCTAGATGCAAGCTGCATTTGGCGAATGAGTGGAAGTACAGCAATTTGAGTGCAGTATAGACCGAAGCCCAGCTCTGTGCATTATTTTTAAAGTGTTCTGAATTGCTTAGCTGCCACTCTCTTCTAAGATTTTGGAACATTATAAATACCTAAATTTGTATTCACTGGTTTAGGATGTTGCCAAAAGCACTGAAAGAATTGCTGCCCTAAATTAATTAACTTTTGTTTGTTGAATCCGTAGTGTGGAACACAAATGTCAGTTCTGTTCAGACAGAAGGGAAGATTCATCTCCAGGCCATAACTGATTTTACCCTGGCTTAACGAGTCATATATTTCCACTTGACCTGAAAGAGAGTTTTTTAAAAAAGATCATTGCTTCAGGCCATGTATAACCTCATCATTTGCAGCAGTGGAATTTAGTGGATTTAATGTAAACTACTTGAAACTGTTTGATGATATGTCTGACCTAACCACAGGGAGAGGGGGAAATGCCTGGCCTTAAAATATGAAATAGGAGTCAGCAGATATGAAATAGTTTTAAATGGCAAAGTCTGCCTGCTGTGCTATACAGCTGCCCCTTTTCTTGCTTTGAGTGCATCCCTGCCCTAAGAGTCTAAATCTTGGATTTGAAATACTGCAGCTTTTGCATTCAGAAAAATCTGTTCAGGATATTCATAGAGGTTTTAAAAAGGTGTTAGCTGCAATTTTTCTTTCCTTGTGAATCCTGTAGTTTTTAACATATAGCAATAGAATAAAGTCTGTGCTTTGCACCAGTGGTCCCAATAAAATATTGAAGTTTCTGTAAACTATTGTTCAAGTAGTTTTTTCATTAAAAGTATGTGGTGTCTGTAGAATATGTGTCCTGCATGACTCTATGAAGATCATTTTTCCCCCCTCTCTAATCAGGACTCAGGTGAGATGGACTGCATACCTCATGTGAAGAGGTCATACCATCTTAGAAAAGCCTATACTTCGTGCCTCAGCACTTCAGCCTTCATCCTCTCTTGTTTCTGAATCTAATTTTATAAACTATTTTCATTTTGTTCTGTAAGGATGACTCATTCTGCAGCAGTAGTTGTACATATGTATTATTAATTACCTTAAAGTGTTTAAATATTTCATTTTGTTAATAGTGCAACATGCTCAATTTTGGATTCTGTGCTTATGTGCTATCCTTCATGGGCTGAGCACCAGTAGTGGAAGTTGTGCTAATTACTCCTGCAGGTTGTTTCAGATGAACTGTAAAGACTTCTGTGTGTCTTGGTTCCTCCCAAGCTGGCAAGGTTTCTGACATTTTAAGCTACTTTGGAAAAAGTCTTGATGATTTACATCTCAGAGCACTTGGGTTATGACAGTGCTGTTGGAGCCATGAAACCTTAAACAGCTGAGTCAACATGCCCTGCCAAGAAGGAGTATTAGATGTGTAATGTTAAAATGCCATCCTTTCTTCATATCTCACAATGTGAAGGAGTGGTATATGTGGACATACTAACCAATACATGTTAATTTTTCCTGCTTTATTTAGTGCAGATTTTTAAAAAGGGTTTAAAATCCTCTTGTGTCCTTACTATTAGTAACTGCTATTTAAAGTATGGCAGCAGTGATACAGCAAAACATCCAAAGAAGGTATGTTTTGTGGTGTGTTCCTCCAGCTTGCTTTTCTGCATTCGCTTTCTCATTAATGAATTCACAATAACTCAGTTTATGTGGGTGAACTTTACATTACCTGTTGTGACTTGAGATCCCTTTTTACTTGTATGTAATTAATATAAAACCTCAAGCTGGAAGTCTGCAGTACAGTGTCTCTTCACAAAAGCCCGCTAACTGTAAAAGCTGATAATGTGTGTAAAGCACGTTAAGCTCCCTGGGTGAAAGGTACCATAGAAATGCAAAGTATTAAGCCAGTAGTTTAATTATAAGATAAGAAGTAATAGAAATTTTCCAACAGGGTTGCATGTAGAAGACATTCTGATGATTTGGTTTGTAATATTTAGGTCAGTGAATTGAGATGTTTTTCTAAATCCTTTATGAATATTCTTTCGTTTAAGAGTGTGGCTCGAAGGTGTCTGGTGCATTTATTTGGCTGGCTGATACTGCAGTTTGAAAATACCACATTTCAAGTAAGCAGAGAAGTGCTGTATAGAAACCTTTGAAACACCCAACCTTCATCCTTCAAAGTGACAGTTATTGTGCTATAATAATTGTAGAAGTACTGAATTTGCTTCAATTGATTTTTGTTTTGGTTTAGTTTTTTTTTTTTTTGAACAGCATAATGCTCATTTGATTCACAATGCTTCCAGAATTTTGATCTTTGTGTCCCCCTTGTGGTTTATGGTTTGGTGCAGATTTCCCTTGAGGTATTTTTCCTTGCCTTATGTATATCTATATAAAGACTGAACATTTTATCGCAAGTACTAAATCCCACTTTATGGCATTTACTGTGCTGTTAGACAGAATGATTCATAATTTGAAATCAGTAATTTTATATAACATTAGGTCCTAAAAACTTCTGTACTACTTCTGTCTACAAAAAAAAGATAGCCTGTAACAATTGTATGATATTTTTCACTTAGAAATGTCCAGGACAGATGTTAATTTAATATCGTAATAGTTCTCTCTCTGGCACATAGTTGTGACTATAGCAGTGTGTTAGTTGGGTGCAACTGGAGCATCCCTGCATCTGTTCCGAAGCTGCCTCCATGGTCAGTAATGCCATGAAGTGGATACAGTGTGGGACAGAAGGAGCTATTTGAGGCCACAGTGTGCTCACAGGTGAACTGAGGGAATTCTCTCCTTGGTACTCTGATGCTTTTCTCCTCTTGCAGTAATAATAACACTACAGGGTGAGAAGGCAGCCTTGTTTCCAGCCCAGAACTGTCTTCTGTGCCTCTGCTGATAGGACTTAAAAACTAAATGGACTGCCGCATTCTGCATGAAGTGGGGCAGTGTTTAAATTAAGTGTTAATTTGTCTTTACTAGAAAAAAAGTGATAAAAGCTTTGAAATATTTTTACTGTCCTCTACCTTGTGCTTTTTCCTGAAGAGAAAAAAATCTCTTTTTTCTTGAATTTGAATTTGAAAACTGGATGGAGTTCTACTCTTCAGAAGTTGTCTGTACAGCTACAGGGGTTAAAAGATAAATTTAATTATAGAAAGTACTATCCTTAAGTTGTTGGAGTTTTGAAGAATTAAACAGTCTTGGTCTGTATTTAGAATGTGAAAGCCTAGGACTGACAGTGGTGATTTTGTTTAGTATCTTTGTAGCAAAAAGCTGTGGCCTCATTTTTTCCCTCCTGTGGTCTGATGTGGTTGTACTGATGGGGCATGTGCTGCAAGCCTTCCTTACAGGAATGTTGCATCTCAGTGCCTCTCTTTAAGAGCAGAAAGACTAAAAGGGCCTTAATTCTCTGAATTATGGTCTGCACACAGGGCATCCTCTGAGGGATGTGGAACAGTTTGCCTGTGGTGTCACAACTTCTCCCAAGCTCTGGCTCTAAGCACTGATCACCGGTGTGCAATCATAGAATCATAGCATAGTCAGGGGTGGAAAGAACCTTAAGAGCGTCTAGTTCCAACTGCCTTGCCATGGGCAGGGACACCTCGCACTTAAACCATGCCTCCCAAGATGAAGTTAAGGGGAAATCTGAATGTCCCTGAAAGGAAGAAGCCTTTCTGAGAAGAGCCAGCTCATGTGGCTCATGGCATCCTGGGAAACCTCTTTAAAGGCACTGGTTTTCCCTCTCTGTTTCTTATCACTTTTGCTTGATCTTCCTTCTCAGCATCCCTCATCATTCCTGTGCCCTCTGTTTCATCCTGAATCCCAGATAAAAGAATACTGCACCCAGCTTGCTCAGTTCCCCCAGGCCCATTGTGTTCAGGATCTCTGTCCATTCCCATTCATTTCCATGACCTTCCATCCCACTCCTGCTGTACTGCAAATCCCTTCCCTGGGGTGGAGGTGGTGGTTGCTGCTAGCAGCCAAGTTCTCTGTCAGGGATGCTGCAATGCCATGGGAATTAAAACCTTGGCTCTTTAGCATAGGACACTGGAGCAGATCACCCACAGCCAGCCCACATAGTAGGTACAGAGAACGAAGAGGGCATGTCATTGCTGAGTATGGTGTCTGTCAGTGGTTTGGTTTTTGCCTTATGTAATGGATTGAAAATATACTTTGTCACAGTCTAATCATGAAAATAATTTCACTTCTAAGGTAGAGTCAAGTGTAAGGATGTAACTGAAGCCCATACTTCCAAGAAGAAATATATCAGACCTTCAAGTTCCAGGTTTAGTCATGATCAAAGAAAGAGTTGACAATGAAGTTTTTATCAGCTAATACAGTACTGTTGCGCGGAAGACAGTCAAACTGTCATTGTCACCCGTATTGTGCTTTGAATGGCAAATGAGTGACGTTTGAATTTTCTGTTTACATACTCTTACTTTTGAGGTGGCCTTGTGTCAATTGGAATTCAAGCAGGAGCTGAGATTTTATTGCCTGCATATACAAATGAGTACCTCATGCTTCATGGACTATGAAGTTTGGATTGTATCTACTAAATGAGCAGTTGGTTTTTATAAATAATCAGTTTTCTGCTTAATTACAGGACTAGGTTTCCCAGCACATTTGACATGTGATCTATGTGTACAGTGACGCTGGTTTTAATTGAGTGTGGGAAATAATCAGCTTTCTTCAGACTTTTTGAGTCAGTACTGCTTCATCAAACTGTGGCTGATGGACTTAATTTGCTGTTTATGGAGTTATTGATTAAATGAGAATTGCTTGAGAGAGAGGTATTTTACCAGGAAACTTACATTACTTCTCCTCTTGAATTCACTTGTGAACAGCTTTTTAAATGTTACTGTTGTTTAGTAGTTATTAAATTTAAACTGGGTTTATTATTTCTATAACATGGTATTTCACTGTTTGTAATAGACCCTCTCTCTTTTGACTTTGTGTTTGATTAGCTTGCAAAGTAGCTTCTGCTTTTTTGCAGAGTACTGGAAAGCTAAAATGGGATGTATTTGCTTTATAGATGTTTCAGCTCCAGCTTTTCAAATACTAAACCCAACTTTTTTCCCCAAGATTCAGTTAGGAGTGTTTGCTGGAAGACTGATAGACTGGAAAATGGCTCAGTCTCTTAAAAACATTATCATTTGCATTATGGAAACTCCTAAAAGATTTGCAATGATGTGTGTGTCACTAAAAGATGTCAGGATTCGAAACCTTCCTTCCTTGAGGTGAAGCCTGGCAAAAGCCCCCTTTTCCCTTTGTGGAGGGAACCTGCACGAGTAACTTCTTCACACCTGTCTCAACTTCCTCATAGTGACACTACCACACACTTTCTCTTCTCTTTTGTAGGTGATCACGTGTGATTATTGTATCCCTTATATATATTTCACTCTTTCTTCTTACATGTTTTTTGTCTTTTGGATGATGAATATTTGCCTTTGGATATCTGTTTACATAAACTAGCTAAATCCAAGTATCATTTAAAACTAGAATGAATAACTAAAACACTAAAATGAACACTAAAACAGAGTCTTAGTTTTCTTAAAGGGCTATCACCTCACTTAAAGGTGTGTTTCTAAAAATAAAGTATTTCTTTGCATGCCTTGTTAGAATGAAAATTTGAAAATGTATTTTCATTTGGTGAAGAAGCTTCTGTGGCCCGTTTGGGGTCTTAGTTTCTTTTAAAGTGCCACCTACTGGTATTCTTGAAATTTCCTTTGGTAAAATTTGCCTCTAGAAAATAAGGCTGTGTGTGCTTCTGTTTATTTGAAACCTTAAAAAGAATGAAAATGAAGTATTTTGCAAGTTTCTTATTTGGTTATCCTTGTGTCCTGTTACTGATCTGGGTATCTTCCCTGTTTTTATTCTTAATGAAATATATTTAGTAGAAATACCTTCCTATATTTTTCGCAGTTGTAGTACTACTGTGTGTACATTTTTTTCTCTGTATTTGGCAAACGTGCTACTGACCTAATGTGCATTTGATCACAAGCCTTGGCTTAAAAAAAGAAAGAAAAGCCATTTTTCTGAAGGCTCTTTTTCTAGCGGTGATTTTTATAGCTCAGTTTCAAGAGCACATGGAGTTCTTTAGTCCTGAGTTTGCAGCTAGGTAGAAGTGGTGATTTTCTGAGGACTCTTGCTAAAACCTCAGAAATCACCACTAGAGGAGGGTGAATTACACCTCCTCTACTCTGGCCTGGGCTCAGAGGGAAGGAAGGGCTGGTATCCCTTTCCACCGCTCCTGTACCAACCCCTCCACTGCAAACCTGTTTGCTTTCACCATGTTTTGGTAGGTCCGTGTGGTTCCAGCAGATTCAAGAAGCCTTGGGCTTGTTTCCTGGTGCTGTTATTCTTTTGACTTAGCAAGGTTTGGTACTTAACGTTCTTTTTTCCAATAGAAGCATTGGATTTAGGAAAACCTTTACTGTTTCTCCTAAATAAATAAATATTTCTGTACCCAGAGCTCACAGCATGCACAATGAAGAAATAATAGGATGAGAAAAAAGTTATATCGACACTGCTATATTTTCTTCAGAATGTTTGAGTTTTCTGAAGCAGTACCACCACTTTTCAGTCTCAACATGTTTGCTGTTATTTCTTCCTCCTTTTTTTAACTTTTTTTTACTTTCTACAGTTCTTGGCTTCTGATAAATCACTGCTACTAATTCTGGCAGCTTTTTGGCTGATTTCTTTCATCCTTAGTTTGCATCTCTGAGGAGTGAATTTTGCTGGCTCATGCAGAGCTGGAGACAGTTCTCCAGGTGCTGGTGTGCATTTGTTTCCTTACAGGTCCTTCCTGCTGTTTGGACTGCACCTTTTCTTTATCTCTTTCACAGCTTTTTCCTCTTGGCAGAACTTTTTGGAGTGGGGAAGAATAAAAGTAAAAAAACTGAAGTGCGTGCAACATTTGTAAAAACAACACATTTGACCTCTCTTACTGTCTTGAAGCCCAGTGCTGTGTATGCTTTGAGGCAGCTACTCCTTGGAGAGTGACAAAAAGACACCTTTAAGAATGAGACTTTTCCTTCATCTTTTCAGGTATTGTATTAAACCAAAGGAAGAAATCCCTCAGCAAATTTAGACCTTTAAAATTTAAATTTTATAGGCATCTATTTTCATCTCATCCAGCCATAACATTTTTCAAAATCTGCATGATGAGCCATCATCACCCTGTTGTTAAAATGCTTCATTAATGCAGGCACAGGATAAGTAAGAAAAGAGAAGATAGCCTTTCATTCATGGAGTGCCTTGCAGCATGGAGTTATTTGAGCACCTGGGCCAGTGGTGCCCAGCAGAGGAGTGGGTGGCCTCTTTTGTGCCATATTCATGGCCAGCATGAGCCCAGATGGAGGAAAAGCAGCCTGTGGATTGTTCTTTTGCTCTCAGCTTATTTGGAGACAGTGTGAATGCTGCATTCTTGAAATGGGGCTCTGAGATGGTAGTGCTCTTTGCCCTTGTAGCAGGCTATGAGACACAATGACTGAAATAGTCTACTCATAAAGATGCATATTTGCTTCTGTAAGGTGTTTAGGGATGTCTTACAGTGTTAGATGCCATTGGATGAGGCTAATGGCATTGGTGTTTCAATATGGTTTCAGAAACTTAAGTTTCAAAGGGGTCACATATGTTCAATGCAAGGAGTGTCTTGGTGGAGATAGCCAGGTCCATGGCACATGCTGCTGTGGAACCTCTGGGCAGGGCTGGTGGAGCCGTGGTGGCAGTGTGTGTGATCTGCCACAGCTGCTGATGGCTCAGTATTTGCTGATCACTGCAGGTGGATCCTGGGAGTCTGCGTAATGGGATCTTATAAAGATTCTAAAAAAGGTGAGAAAAGGAATGGAATCTTCTAAAATGGTGGGAAGGGCTCTCAGCAAACCTGGGTGAGATTATGAGAATTGGGCTGTAGTACAGCAACCCTGGCTGTAAAAGTTCTGAACTGAGTAAATTTTGCTTAGTACCATACTGAGTGCAAAGCTGCTCCCTGTTACTTCCTCAGTATCACAAGACAAATAGTCCAGGTGCCATAGGTCCCTTTCCAGGACCAGTGATGTACCTTGATAAAATTGATACAAAATGATACAATTTTGTATCATTTTCAAAAACTTCAAGCCTACCAGTCCTTGGACTTTATTTCTTTTTGGTAGGTGAAGTTGATACTTCAGTTGAACACTGAAGCTGTTTTTGGATTTATATATTCTTTACTTTGTGTACAAATGTACTGTTTTCAGGGAAAGGAATGTATACAGTTACTTTTCAAGTGTCCTTTTACACTTTTTATTGCATTTTTCTATGCATCAGGTTTGTTAGAGCTCTAGATAAGTTTCTATGAGCATCCAGAAACTTGGCCTGCAAATGTAATATGGCTTTTCTGTATTACATGTACTTTACTCTTTTCTCCATTGTGCTTTACTCTCTTCTCCATTGTGCTTTACTCTTTACTCCATCTCTCTGTCTTTTTCACATCTTTCATACATGTACTTCTTCACACTGTAAAATAAATCCTAGCTCTGCTTCTGAGTGACTTCCAGTGCGCTTTATTCTGCCAGCTGCTTGAAACACTGGAGAAAAAAATCCCCTTGTCTGCATCTCACGACCCTGTTATTCAACACAGGATTAGATTTTAAGCCTGTCGAAATCTATATGATAGGACTTCCTATACTGCAACACTGAAAGAAGTGGTCAGTCTTGGCTAAGGAGCTTCTTGGTAAAAAAGCAAATGTGTAAGAAATAAGTAGCAATCATAAGGTGTAACAGTTGGGTCTCTGAGCACCCAAATCAATGAAGCTCGTCTTGATTAGTTGTTTGCTGGCCCCTACATTTCCCCTTGCCAACATCCTATCCAAAGCAGAGCAGAAAATCCTCTTCTCCCAGATGCATCTTTAAACCCTGTCCCTTATACCAGAAGTGGCAGGTGCAGCACCTAGTGACACTGCCTGGCAACTTAATGAGCGATGGTGCAGTTCCTCTTCCCCCTTTGCTCTGTGGAGACATTAGTTAGTGATGCTTCCCAGCAGCTGATTTCTTGTTAAATTTGTAGGAGCATCATTATTTTGAAGGGTATAAAAATCTCCTTAAAATTTGGCTAGAATCAGCCAACAGGCTTGCAGGGTGAGTGGGCAGGTGATGTGATAAAACAAGCTGACTTTCCTTAGGAAGCCATATGGGTAATTTAAAGTTTTTTGCATGGAGTTCTTAAATTGAATAATTCAACTTATGCTGCAGTGACAGGAAAAACGTTATAGTACTTGGAGATCCTAACTCATGCCTGTAGTGAAAAATCGTCTCTGACTTGAAAGTTTTACCTCCTAAGTAGGTATGATTTCATCCTTTTTGGTGGTTTTGTTGCTAGTTTAGGATAGCAGATTACATGACTAACAGTGGGGATGCCCTCATATATGAGGACAGAAAATTAGGTCGCCTTTAAAGGGTGATGTATTGTAAAAAATTCTGTGTCCAGACAAACATCCCCTATCCTGTCAATAAGAGAACATTGCTAATTTGCAGCATGTCTCTGTAGCTCATATGTATTTGGGAGTTCTCTATGTACTTCATTAGATGGAAATCGTAACTCTGGGTGCAGACATCAAATCTGATCAGCAGAACTTCGGAAAGCTTCAGAGATGAGCTGGAGTGGAAACCTTGAAGATCTGTGCAACTGAAGCTTCAGAGGGATAGAAAGCCTTCCTGTAACGTTTCTGTACTGTGTGTGATAGTCTGATAGAAAATGACATAGCCTTCCTTTCATCAGCTAAAAGAAGTCAGCCACAATGAAAATGTTTCCCTAGTGGAAGTTGTTTTGTGAAAACAGACTGACGAAAAAAAAAAGCTTTCATGTATATTTATACTCTACAATACCCTCGGTGTCCTGATTTTCTCAGTTCAGCAATCACAAGAATTTTTTTTTTACTTTGGTACCTAGGGTCAAGTTACTTTACAAATGCAAATTACCTTGGTTTCCATATAGCTACCTTCTTACCTATATGCTAGGACTTAGACTCCCACCCTACAAAACTCCCCAAGCCAACCAGCAGACACTACCCTTCTGGTAAGTGTCTGTATATAGAGTAAGAGCTGCAACATAGAGATTTATATCAGTCACTTGTCTCCTTGAGGGTTCTGGCTCATGATTTCTTTTCCAAGCTCATGCTAATTTGCTCTTCAGTTAAAGGTATAGCTGCACAAATAACTTCCCTTGGTGGATGCTATCCATAGCTTTATTGTACATTGGCTACATGATGTTAATTGTGTGAATAGATTTGTCCCACTGGATAAATGCAAGGTAACTGTTGTGCTTCCCAGTGTAGTTGTGGTGATATGTATCTCATGTTGAAAATCATGCCCTGGATTATTCGTACTAGGTTGTTCTTTGTAGCTGTAGAACCAGTATATTTTGTAGTGTTCATGCCCTGAGATGCTTATGGTCTATGGATACTCTGACAGTGTGGACAGTCTGCCATGTGAAGCCTCTCTCTTTGGATGGAGACTACAGTTAGTATATGGCACTTTATTTTAACGTTATATACCCATTGAGCAAGTCAACCTCGCTTGTTTTTGCTTTCTTCTTTGAGGGTAAAGCAGTTTTCATCTCCTGGGACATGAAGTCAGCTCCTGTAAGCTTACATTAACAGCCAAATCCAAACTGTAGTTGAAGTGGAACAAAATAACATGTTTATAAACTACAGAGAACAAATACGAAGGGGAAAAAAATAAGCTCAAAGTGTTCCTGTCTTCTGATTGGATTAAGTTACTGTAGCAGTATTGGGGTATCCAGCTTAGAATTCATTGACCTATAAGACTAGTTGTGCATATATGGTGTGAACTTAAGGTGTGCTAGTTACACTAGCTTTTTTGGGTGTGCATCGTTTTATTGTGAGTGAAAGCTGTTGATACTTAGGGTAGCAGCAGTTGAGAGGCAGAACTGGAATGGTTGATGCTGTGGCAGGTGCATACAGATATTTAGGCCATGGCTTTTAGAACATCAGAAACAACCAGGATGGTGTTTGAATGAGAACATGAGAAAATTACTTCTAGTTTACCTAAGGATGACATCCTGTGCCATTTGAGAGCTATTCCTTTTCTCTTTTTGTAAAGCAGTTGGCTTTGCAGCAGTTAGGCTGCTTGTGTCCATGATGTAAGAGTGCGCTTAGCCGCATTCCAGGGGGAAGGAAGCCACTGAGCAAGTCTGCCTCCCCTGGTCTGAAATAGCAACTTCCTGACCTGTTCCTAAGCAGAGCA
>JBCJKH010037050.1:0-20607 GCA_039877255.1 Loriculus beryllinus | reverse complement strand
ACCAACCTGGACATGTGTGCCAAAGGGCAGCCTGGGTGCAGCCACACAGTGCTCCCACTGGCCCGGAGTCCAGGACAGGAAGGGCTGGAAGGGCAATGGGAACAAAGGGACTGAGATAGAAAGTAAACAGGCAGCAGAGAGGAGAATCCATTCAGTGACACTCATCTGAGTATCAGTCTCCTTGCCAAGGAGCAGAGAAAGAACAAGGATGACTTGGATTAAACCAAATGGCTGAGGGAGAGAATGGAGTGAGATTTGACAGCTCAAACAGGATAGATCAGGAAAGAATTAGGCAGGACAGTCTGCAGTCTTCACAGAAACACTGTTTTGGGCTTAGAACTGAAGCAAAAATTCTTGGCTGCAGTCACACTTGTGTGTGGCCTCCCAGTAAAATGTGAAAGCTAATACTGCTGCTTCAGCTCAGAGTTACTACATCAGACGCTTGGGTCAAGAATGGATGTCCACAAGCAGGACATAAAGGATTCCATACTGACACGCACATGGGTTACACCTAATACCATGATGCCATTTTTTAAGTTCAACAGTTCAGCTTTTAAAAACCTAATTATATGTATCTTAAGAGAACTTAAAGTCAGGCACACAAAGCAGGGCAGTTTTAGACAATTTCTGGGCAGCCTTAGCTCACTTCTTGACGTGGCACTGAAGGCTTGATCAGATACTGCATCGTACTCACAAAAAGTGGCCAAATTAACAGTGCACAAACTTGGTTTTGCCATTTCCTAACTTCTGAGTGCTTGACTTTGTGCAGGCTTCATAAAGGTCTTTTAAAAGTAGCTCTGTGTGGATAATTGCGTGTGGGAACTTTGCCAACTCAAACATGAGGGAATTCAAGAGGCTTTTCTAATCTTGTGAGTTTATCCACTAAAGAAAAAGATTTGATTAAAAAAAAATTAAGTACAGCTAAACTGGGAACAATATTACAGGCTGTGCCTCAGTTCTTCACAGGCACTTCAAAATGTTGGAAAGAGAAATCACAAAATTAGGAACTTATTAAAAAAGAATGAAATGTACTGATGCAGAAACATAAACAGAAATGCCAGATGTATAATGTCAACTTGTAATATGTGGCTTCAATTAGTTCTTCTTAATTCATTTGTTTTCTTAACTTCTTTTGTTTTGCCATTGGAAAAGGCCATTTTCTAATAACAGATCATAGGAGGAAAGATCCAAAGTTCAAGCTTGCTTCAAGGAAAAGCTGACTTGTTTCTGTGCTCACAGACTCAGTGGTCTTTGTTGCAGTTCTCACTCATGCAGAAGCTTCAGGACAAACTCAGGCCTGGACTGGGAGGCAGAAAAGTCTACATGGAAGTTTAGTGAAGTTTTTGAAAGATTTACTCTTCAAGATACACATGTGAAAGCAGTTCTGTGAAACCAAATATGCCACAGAACCAGCAGAGTAAATGACAGGTACACGTGGAAGGGTGCAAGTGCACGCTCAGTAGAGAGTTACACGTAAAAGAGATTTCTGGCTGGTACTCGTGTTATTTTAAAAAATAATCTGCATTTATCCAGTAAAAAAAAATCAACCCATTAATAAAACAAACACATTTTATAGTTAAGCAAATATGAGTAGTGGAAACACACAATTACTTTGTCTTCTGAAGCTTGTCAAAACAGAAGTTAATAACAGCACAATGAATAATGTCACTTTTGCACTGACCCATTAGACAAAGTGATTCAGTATATACAAGGCTGTCAGCATAACATAAAGAAATCTTAATTGGACATGGTCAAAGGATCAGCACTGTCCTGCTTGAACAATAAATCCCACTATTTATCTAACAGTAACAGATGATTTACACCATCACTGCATCCCACTGTCATCCTTTTATGACATGTATCCAAAGAACTGCTAGGTTTCACTCTACCAGCTTTGCTCGCTACTTGGTTTTCTTTGTAAAATGCCTAAACATTGGTTTACATGAATGTTTTCTAATTAGTAAATTAATTTGTAGGTATGTATCTGATTACAAAGAATAGCAACTTCCACATACAGCACTGCACTAATCTCACTCCTCTAGAGATTACTTCCTTCTTTTTTATGTTACTGTTTCTGGCTCCAAAAAAAAAAATCTCAAGTATGTAACTGAAATTCACTCACCACCTGTCCCTTCTCAGCTTGCTCACTTGAGGATTTGGGTAATGGATCTAACCCATTTTCAAACAATGAAAAAACAGCTCTCCCACCCCAGGCTGCTCCAGCGCTGCTGTGAAGCACTATTGCAGCTGTAACGCAGCCACAACAAACATGAAGTTCAGCACGCTTGTTTCACATGTTCTTTAATTTCAAACAGAGGGATTTTTGGTTGTGGTTGTTTCTCAGTTACTTTATATAGAAAACAGAACTCAGGATATGGCATTTCAGGACATCATGTAGAGCAAGAGAAGTATAGTTCCAAAAACGCAGAATAATACTACAGTGCCTGAGAATTAAGGAAGTGTTCTGATGAAGATAAAAATGTCACAAACATTTGCTAAAGAAAAGGGATGACAGTTTTCTTTCATTAGGCAACTGCAACATCAAGTATCTCAAGACATTAACAATCCATTTTTGTGTGCATGTAAATACACACCATGTAAATACGTCGACTGCTAAATCAAGATTACAATTATAAGTGCAATTTTACATATGCAGTGAATAAAAACTGTATAGTTTACTGGTGAGAAGAAACTACAGCCATTTGCAAAATGAGGTTCCAACTTTATCCCATTCACAGCATTTCAGGACAAAAAAAGGACATGTCAGGACATGGAATACCACCACCAAGCTATTACAATCCTGTTGTTTTAGAAAATTACAATCTGGTACATCAATCCCTCTCAATGTGACACACCTGGCATTATCTTGCTCTTCAATCCCTAAGGCTATTCAATGCTAACTTGAAGCTGGGTGCTTGGCTTACATATGCAATTGTTGCAGTTGTGCAGTCACAGCTGACAAGTGCCAATGCAGAGCAATAGTTATGACCATTCATGCATGGAGTATTTGCTTTAAGATGTCGATAACTACATAAAAATAGTAGAAACCATTCTGCATTCATGTCCCAGTATGAAGCTTCAAGACATTTTAGATATCTGTTTATTCCAGATTTGGCCAGAGAGTGCAGACAGGAGTACACAGCTCCACAAAATGAAGACTACCTAAGCAGCCTCTATTAGATCCTCCAAAAATTAATGATAATGTATATGCAACTGGGCATCTTAAATTAAGAGTAAGGACAATAATTAGATTAAGGAATATACTGATCTGTACTATTATGTATCAGTTACAGTTTTCTAGTATCTGGTGTTGTGCAAGGACACCAGACAATCTTATTTAGAAACTCTATGCTTCATGCATAACTTCTGAAGATACACAATGCCCCCAGAATAATTCGCTTTCTGTGAATACTTCACGAAAACACTTGCTCTGGGGTCACTGTGCAAGGAACAGCTTGCAAAAGATCCAGGTGGGTTTAGAACATCCATCCAATCTGGTCTGTAAATCTATCAACAGACTGGCTTTTTAGGAACCTCACAAGAAAAAACATCTTTAGATTTCTTTCTGCTTTCTGTATGAAAGAAGTATCTGGTTGAGCAGATATATACTAAGGATTCCACTCATGAGTCACTCCAAGCTGGGCAAAAGCATTACCCTGACAATTCAGTGCTCCTGCCTGGTCAGCTGTTGTCAGAAATGGTGAGGAAAGACCTCAGAAGTTTGTTAAGTTCCAAAAGGTGAGCAGTTAATTTAGGAGTCTTGTATAGGACTGATAGCAGGGGTCAGCCCAACTGCAGGTTACAGCTGTTGCCAACAGATCCTTAACTACAGTCCTGTTTGCTGGTCTCCTTGATAGCACATTTGTAACACATCTAGCAAAGCATGAGTGTTTTCTGAGACCTCTTCATAATCCTGGAGTGCAAAAAACAGGGATGATTTTGCTCACAAGTGATTTAAAGTTCCAAGTTGCCACAGATCACTAAGTGAGTACTGAATGCTGGAAGGAAAATGTCTTCTGCTGGCTCTCCCTTTCAGCTGGGAGCTGCCTGTGCCAGCCAAGTCCACTGTGGTAGCTAACAGTGTGTGTAAACCTGCCCTGCAACATTATCACAATGTACTCACAAGAGAGTAGTTCCAAGCTTCAATCCTCACCCTTTACCCTGCATACAGCCTTTTTTTCAAAACGCCAAACTTTTCCGAGGCTGTTTTGCAGCAGAACAAAGGGCTCTCAAAGGAGTCAGTATCTTTCTGTTCAAAGCAAGTTAGGAATTCAGCTTTTCTGATAACACATTTCAGTGGTATCAAGATATTTACAACAGCCTCTTCAAAAATACTACATAGCTCCGACTCCCCTCAGTTCAGGTTCTCTCAAATACATTCATCAAAGCCATGAAAACTAATTTTGCAACATCACTTACAACCTTGTCTTTCTGAAAAGGCTCTTTTAAAGTGTTTCATATAAAAGCTCTCTTTAGCTTCTACTGCCCAGAAAGCATCTTTTTCTTATCAGTTGTGCCAAATTTGTCAAACTGAACTCTCTGCTTCGCTCTTTCCAGCTCATCTCCCATCTCCTCTGCCCTTTACAGGCATACTTGAATAGCTTTGTTACTTGCATCCTGAGCAGACAAGGCACTCACATTTTAAAATGCTGAAGATATCCCTCTCATTTCAGCTGAACCTTCTGGAGGTACTGCCAGAGTTGTGTTCATAAGCTGAACACACCACTAAGATTATTTTCTTCCTATTTTCTTATTAAACATCACATAAAATTTCACTTCTTTGCACTTGCAAAGCAGGAAACCCTTGAGACACAAGTGGAATAAATATAAAGGTCAACGAGTGTGGCAGACAGGCTGCAGCCCAAACAGCTTTCCCAAGAAAACACAGGAATAATGAAGGAATGAAAGAAGTCGCTCCTACAAGACCTACCTTAAACCATGTCAGATGCTACTAAAACTTGTTATCGATGGGTTTTGGACCTAATCTAAGAATATACAGGATTTTACCTGCTCAAGAGCTGTCATCCACTGAAGTTCAACATGTTACAACACATTGATTGTATTTTGCAGTAAAAGTATGCTTAGCACAAGATTACCTTCACCTTACTTTCAACATGTTACTAAGCACCTTAACTACTAAACCCAGCTAAACTGAAAAATGGGACGTTACCTTTCACCTTGTACCTCAGCAGTCAGGACGGTTTCTCTGACCAACATTTATGTGTATCAGGCTCAGGATGGGGTGGTTTGGATGGATTTTAAGATTAGGCTGGAAAGAAAAATAAATCATCCTCAAACAAGGCTTTCCTTATGCCATGAACTAAGCTGACAGAGAATACTGTTTCCTCCCCCCCTCTAAAGCTGTGAGAACATGACAAAAGTAACAAAGGAAACATTAATTTGGGGGCTTTATTTAATTTTTTTCTTTTTTTTTTCCTTTTTTTTTTTTTTAGATGCTACATAGTCGAACAGGATTGGTCTTTTACGGCATAGGACTAGTTTACTACTAATAGTTTTTGTCCCCCTAGACTTATTTACATACAAAACCAGTTTCCTGACCACTGTTTCTCCAATGCTCAGATAATCAAAACTCCCAACAATGGTGTAGTCCCCAAAACACCAGGAGGCAGAAGAATCTCGCATCACTACAGCAGCAAATTTTTAGTTCTAGTCACTGGCTTTAAACAGGTGCCTTTTCATACCATATAGTATTAGTCAATTTTGTGACAATAAGGAAACATGAGATGAAATACATTAAATAAGTTAAATATGCATTAAACATCTCTGAATAACATTTTTATTCAACTAATGAACCAACAGCAATGTAGCTTGGTCCCTTTATGAGAACAAGGCATTGACCTTTATTCCAAATGAGTGTCATACCAGTCAATATACGCCTCTTAATGATGCCTAGCACACTCAGCATTGCCACACAGAATTCTTTTCAGTTTCTCAAGATTCATTTAAGTGCCAAGAAATTGGTAACTTGCACAGAGTTGAAGACACTGACAGAAACTGTTAAATTTATGAGCAGAATGGTGGATTAACACATTTTACAGAAGTTTATCAACACCTCCTGCCTAACCCACCTCCAAACATCCAATAGGGCCAGCTCCGGCAACGGAGGAAGAGTTTTTTCTATTTTTCCTTTTTTATTTTTCTTTTTTTTTCTTTTTTTTCATTTTTTTTTTTTTAAAAAGAGGTCATCCAGCAACATGTACCAGGGTCTAAGAATGTTTAAAATGACATATACAATATTCCATTGTAGTGTTAAATCGTGATTTTCTCCCCCCTTCATCACTGAAGCATAATCTCTTTCATTCATTCACTCACTGTACATTTGAAACTTTCTAGATTACGTTACATAGTATTTGTGCAGGGGTAATTTAAAGGCAAGACCTGTGAGATGTCATACATTAAGATTTTTTTAAACATTGTTATGAATAAATTTAATCCAATGATATGGCAGAACCATCAAACCAATTTACAATTTCCAGCATGCTGCCTCTACAAGGCTATTTTTCCTATAATTACACCAAAGACAAAGAACAAAACCACCAAAGCAAGTAGTCTGGAGCTGAACCCTTCATCCTTGACAGCAGCTGCAGAAGCAGATATTGGGTTGTTTGTCTGGGGTGCCTTCCTCATCCGAAGTCCGTCTTCTTCCTGAAGGAAGAGGTATTGATTATTTCTACTGAAAGACAGTTTTAAATATTCCCCCTTACCATATTTATTTCAGGTGGCCATAATAAAACAGGTGAAAGCTGATTTACAGCTAATTTAGAACTCTATTTTCCTCAATAATCCCGAGAAGGAAAGGGTAGGGAGGTAGGAAAAGAATTCTTTATCTACTTGACTAGCACAGCAAAATCCACATGCTATTGGAAGTTTTCTCCTGTTGACTAAGGTAACAGGGGAAGCAATGAGGAAGCCTTGTCCAAAATCTGCAGAGCCCCGTATCTTCAATAGCAATGATGGAGGGAATGGCACGAAGGTGCTTTTCTTGCTCTGTAATCAAATACAGCACTGCTGGGGAAAAGGCTTTTCAGTATAACTAAAATTAATTGTGAAAAATACTCAACTTTAAGCCAATTATGTTCCTCATTCACCTAGTGAGATGTCACAAGCAAATTTTATCAGCATTTGAAGGGCAATCTATTTCCCTCATCATATTAATGCTGACATTTTGACATGAAACTAATGGCAGTAATTAGGATATATTCTTGGTATGAGTTTGACAGCTTTCTCAATTTAAAGATATATGAGACAACAAATAAAACAACATCGTAACAGAAGATGTGCAGCACAGCTGTGTGTTAGCACACTCCATTACACACACACACAGAGCACTTTAAGAGACAGCAAAATGAGACTTCTGTGACCTAACTTGTGTACAGCCAAAGCACTAGTGTTAGACTATGCAGTACAGTGTTATATAGTGCAAAAGTGTAAGATACTCAAGCAAAAGCCTCGTGTCTATACATAAAAAAAGCCTAATAAAACTATAATAAGTTATTGCAGCCTTAAAAATTGTCAGATAAGTGAAATTCTAAAGGCTCAGAGTATGTCAGTGTTTCTCACTTCTGAATTTAAAGGGGCAAGAATACAAGATGTTCATGTCTCAGCCATATACATTGTTAATTCTATGTGCAGAACAAAACTGGTTTACGAATGTCTTAAGAATTTCTTTATGCATCAGCCAAGCCAAGCAGCATCAATGCTGCCAGAACAGAGTTCCCTTCACTGAGCTCCAATGGGCACAATTCCAGATTTTCACTGGTGCTGTTATCTGTGATCTAGGCATTTACAACAAATGAAACTGCTGTAGAGTTTCTCAGCATGGTGTTAAAGGCTTCCCATTTACTTGATTTCAGAGCAATGTGTTGGATTTGATAGGAAGCATATCTCCTATTTATCTGTCTCACTTTGGTCATTTTAACTGTATTGTATTATAGATGCATTGTAGGTGCAATTACTAAAACAGTACTTGCACAACAGTGCCCTCAAGCTCCCATCAGTTTGAGAGAAGAAGGCCAAATCCAACACTGAATGCCTGCTTCAGACTGAGGAAAACAGATGGAAAAATCAAAAAGAAGAGAAGGAATTAATTAGTCTGCTATCCAATCAGTTTCTCTGACTGCATGACTTGGACACCCCTTTCAAAGAAGCATTTATTTCAACACTTTTTCTCAGTTTATAGAGGAAAAACATAAATTATCTTTTAATTTACATTAGAATATTAGAATACCATGCCAAGGTCAGGGAACCAAACCTTTACGTTGGAAGCTTCTTTTTCAGGAAAAGGGTAAATCTGGAAAAGAATAAAGAAGTATCTTTACCTTAAACTGCTTATTCTCCTCCCGTAACCTCTGAACTTCTACTTGAAGCCTCTTATAGTCTTCCATTATTTTCTTAACTTCAGTGTCATCCAAAGAAGAACTTATTGATTTAGACATTACAGAGGAATCTGTCTTTGTTGCAGTTGTGGATACAATTTTATTTATTTCTATGTCATGCTGTTAAAAAAGGATAGAGTGATTTTTGGTTAGTTGTTAACACCACACCACACACCTGATATTTAGGAGGAGAATCATGTAAAATTGTCTTTGCACACCTGACACGTGCCTGTATCAAAAGAAATAAACAACATTTTTCTTTCTGTAACCTTTACTTCCCATTTCTGTTTCCCAAAAAACCACCAGATCAACAGCAGTAGGTGCAGACAGAATGAACTTGACTTTTCAGTCCCTGCATACAAGAAATATCCTTAGACCACGTCATACAATGTAAGTGGGAACTTACTTGCTCTGTTTGTGGAGTACTAGTGCTCTCCTCACATTTCCCCTCCCCAGGCACAAACAAAAGCAGCTCCTTCAGGAACCAGGGATTGCCAGGAGCTATCCTCCTGCTGTGCTGTGGTTCCCTCTGTTCTCTCCCCAGAGCTGGCTGTCACCTCTCCATCTTAAATGACTTATAACAAGGCACAATTGGAATTAAAAGCTGCCCAGTGCAAGGTAGAACAATTGTGCCTTCAGCACCTACCTACTAGGAAACATTTCTCAGTGTATTCAATCCATTACCAGTTCTACACTTTACACTACATAGTGAATTAAAAATTAATGCGTTCATTAGCCTAACAAAAAAAGATCCTGCAATATTATAGCTGCTAATTGCAACATAACCCCTAACTGCAGTTACGTTGTCCTTACTAGCTTTCTACCAATCTACTTGCTAAAATCAGTGCTGTATCAAGGAAGCAAAAGGGAGTGTTGGGACAGGCAAATTAATATTGTTGATAGTTACACCTGCTCCAGGATAAACTCTTACCTTTATGACCAATCAGAATCTTTCAATTTTTAAAAGAACATTCTTTATCCTGCAATATCTCACTAAATGAAAACAGATCACCTCAAAGACTTCTTTGCACTAGTGTTGTACATGCATTGTTCAAATTAGCTGCCCTTTACATTAAGCATCGCTAAGACTTTTAAATAGTTTATATTGTGTTTTCAAAAGGTGATGCCATCCAGGCAGTGAAACAGAGGGTTCTGTCTTTTGCTTATATAGCTGTCTGTATAAACACACCATTTTACATGATTTATTGTGGTATTATGTTAAAACACTCAATATGCAGTTTGAAATACTCACAGGCTTATCATTTTCTGCTGGTAGCTCAAACACACACCTAAGTTTCGAATCCATGAGTTCTTCCGGTTTTGCTTCTTTCCACTAGAATAATTTATTATTAATTCAACATCAAACATATTAGTATAGAGGCAGATGAAAAAAGCAGTGTATGACATAAATATCTTACAAAAACCGCACAGATGTCTATCATGTTACCATTAGATGATGAAAAATTAAACCAAACATGTAACTGAGTGGTATCAAAGAAAGACCAGATACTATGAAGGAAACAGATTCTAAGTAGTCAGAAAAAAACCCACAGGTAATTTACAAGAGAACTGGGAATTGTGTAAGAGTAATGAGCATAGATAGGGGGAGCTATGGTCCTGATTTAGGGTGAGAAAACAAAGAAAAAAGGAAGGGTGCATTAAAGGAAGGGAAAGGTAACAAAACCCCTAATCAGTAAGTGCTAGTTCTGCAGTCTCTGTTCAGCATGGTTTCTGCTTTTCAAATTCCACACAGGTTTTCTTCCTGACTGGTATGAACTAAAGGGCTGTTCTTCTCCCTCCTTGTTTTCCACCTCCTTATTTTTCAGGATCAATGACTGAATAGTAACAGATGTGCTACATATAGGAAATAATAGTTTCTCCTTTCATCCTTCTCCCCCATTCAATTAGGGAGTCTACCATAAACAAGTTCCCTTTCAATATTTTTAATAGGAATTAACAGTTATAAATCTTTGCCCAATATCTGCTGTAACCCTGAACTGAAAAGACTGATTCATAGTAGTGATACACAGCAAGAAGCATCCACATTTACATCCTGGATTTCTCACATGCTTCTCTTCACTTTGACCATACTTCTGGTAGCATGGTATTGCTCAGCATATCTCAAGTAGGTGTCAAATTATGGCTAACCCCTGTGGAACCTGAGCAAGTATTTGACTCATCCTAAACAGCAGAATCGTACTTCAGATCTTCTGTGGCTGAAGTCAAAGCTGCATTTCGAGGTCCTTGGCTGCCTGCGAAGTGTTGAAAGCTTTATAGTACTCCAGTAATTTGTCTCACCTGTTTATCCAGAATAGGAAGAGCCATGGAGAGTGGTAACAAAGCTAACAGCTGACAAAATGGTACAGGCAAAGAAATCATATTGGTCTGTAGAGCTCTGGAAAACTGGAAAGGCCACCTAGGTCCTAAAAAACGTTCTTTGCCAGCAGAGGAACATTTTTCTTGGTATAAAGTAACTCATAAAAATTAAAAGGTTTAGAAAGAAAGGCAATCTGGCTTATCTTTTTAGTGGTGCAGACATTTTATTACTACTGCTGTTTTTCCCACTGGATCTTATTTTGAGGCCATTAAACAAGTATATTTCCATAAATCTCTTTCAGAAAGGAAATGCTTAACCCTGCAGAGTGCCGCAGCTTTAAAAAGCTATTCCAAAGATGATACATATTGTAAAGACTACTGTAAAAACACCACATGTACTCAAAGGCTTTTGGGGTTGGCTTTTTAAAGTAATACACATACATACAAACACATACAAGACCCACACCTTAAAGCAATGGCCTTTTCTTCTTTTTTATTGTGCCCTCACTAGCTACTTAGTATTCTCTCAAGCCAACAAAAGCCAGAGTAGAGAAAGCCTCCTTATGCTGCCTTACAGTAGCAAATTTTGCTGTTATAGGAAAAGCCATCAATTGACATACTGCTTTGTTCCTTTCCAAGTTGTCTTAATGTCACTGACACCTTATTTCCACATCTTTTGCCCTTCCTTTCTTCAGCACCTCCACACCTCTGCTGCTCTAATTTGCAATCCACAGGACAAAAATCTGTGAGAGCCTTTCATTTACCTAAGCCATAACAAACATAGGTAGGGATAAAGAAAAAAGCAATACTTGGAAATCATCCTTCTGGAAATAGGGGCTGCTCAAGGGAAGACTCAAGTCTGAGAGTAGAAGCATAAACATAAAAACATGCCACAGACTTTGAATATATTCTTAGAACATATAGTTCAAGTTGTCCTTGCTAAAAAAATAGTATCTTGAAAAAAATACAACTACTTAATATTTTTCTTTTCATGGCTTGGTATCTTCTTACTGACACCACTGTTTTAAAGAAGCAACTACAGATACCAACTGTGTGTTTCACTGCAAGATTCCTAGAGCTCAAAATAAACAGAAAACACCTTGCAAGACAGAGATAGAAATCTGGCAAAGCTTTCAGGGGTCCTTCCAGTGTGGACTGACAACAGCCCTTAGGCAACACAATGAAAGGTCTTATAAAATTATACAACTGTAGAGAAATCCATTTTAATTCATTTCAATACTTACTACTGCTTCCATATCTGAAGTATCAGCTGGAGCAAACATAGACTGAACCATAAACTTGTGTTTACTTTTCTCATTAGGGTCATAGTCAAAAGGCTGTAGCATCACTGCAAGAAAAACCCGAAAATACGTTATCTTAACATTGCTCTGATGCAGACATACACTGGTGATACAGTTACCAGATTTGAGAAATACAAACATTCAAATGGTTTCAAGTTGTATGTACATTATGACTAAAACAGCCACCGAGATTGGGAACCTCACTTTGAAATCAAATTTCAAGAGATAAGAGAAACAGACTTCAGACTGTCTAGATTTTTGTCTGAGAATTTTGGAAGTGCTGATCATGCTACAGTATTTCATACACAAATTACGGCGAGATAATAATAGTAATTCATAGTAAATAGGGTAATTTACATGTCTTCTGGGACAGAGGGAAATATCCTCCAAGAAAACATCTTTTTTCCTTCCTCCTTGGGGCAGAAGTAACAAGCTGGCATTTTAAATAGCTGTACACATTGTATTGCTGATGGTTCCTGAGAAAGACTACAGAGACAGCCTCAAACATTTTAAATCTTGAGGTTCAAGTCTCAGCATGGAAATTTCCTCTACAGAGTTTAAGAGTCTCATGGTATTTGTTTTATCAAGCGCAAATATTTCTCTTCCAAAAATAAGTTGCAGAAAGTTTGTTACCAATTTAAAGCTGGAAGTTTATGGTTAAATGCCATATAAACTTAGCCTCTGAAAGGCATGCAAGAAATCTATTTCTCTCCATTTGAAAATCACAAACATTCCAACATTTGCTTATGGAGAAAATGACTGTGTTCAGGGGCAGAGAGGTTTAAGGGGGGTGTGTGCTTTTTAAAAATGTAATTTATTTATACAGCACATAACACAGTATATAGTGAAGTATATCATATATTAATTTATTTATATAATGCTAGGAATTTCTATGTCTCATCTTTTTTGGGTAAAGAACTAACATGTTAAAGTAACTTGATGAGGCACAATTATGTATTTCATATACATACATTTCATTATTAGATATTGCAAAAAGCTACCACCCCCTCAAGTTTAAAATGAACTTGCATATACTGCAATTACTGCTAACATAAAAAATGGTGGCAGGTTTTAAAATTCACTTTTCACAGCCCATGAGCTACTTCAGTCTCTCAATTCAATCACTAAGAAGAAAAGCAGCTCAAGAATTAGGATTACTTTCATTGACATTATGTGCCCAAATTCACATGCACTAATTGCAGGGGTTTGTCATATAAAAGCAATATCCAAAAGAGCCCATTTACTGCTGATGAAGGCAAGTCAAACCAATTCACTTCCTTCAATGAACAGAATATGTTATGGACATGCCACCTTTATTATGCACACAGTCTGTGGCTATCAACAACCTTATGACTTTTAAAGCCCCACAAGATGGAAGGCAGCAAATTCTCAGATGAGGTCTTTTAAGAAGTATTATACATTTTTAACTCACCTTTCAGTAATCAAACACTAGTCCAAATGAAATGTTTGCAAATTAACAGGCTGCTTTTAAAATTGTTTTTCCAAACAGAAGCGATCGCACTGTGAAAGTGCACACATTTCAAAACTGCATGATACCTCACTGAAAAGCAGCCGTGTAAGTTTTTCACCCCTGTAGTACACACCTAACTTATTCCAAGCCCACATAATGTGTAAAAAACCAACTGAGTAGTTAAAACTATCCACTGTTATGGAACTTCTCGAGATCTGCAGTTAGATCAGTTTGCTTTGCTGAGCATAACTAGAAGCTCATCTGAAAATCCTTATTTCCCAAGTGGTAGTGCTGGAGCCATTCTTGAACACCAGTCACTGCTCTAAATTCCATTCACTGAATCATAAGAGCAAGCAGCTAGAGAGGGCTTGATGGTACAGATGTTGTTAGTACTTGTATTTTTAGATCAATACATGAAAGTCACATTGACACAAATTATTCAGCGAATGTCTTATAAGCCAGATGGGAAGCTCAAAAATATGTACTTTGTTCAAAAGGAAGCCAAATCATTTCAACATTTATTCACACACTATTGGGGGGAGTTCAGTGAAAGATCAGTTCCATGTAACTGTCCTAACTGTGAAGAATTGGCTACTGTGAATGTGGCTCCGTTGTTTTGACTGGAAATTGCATATCTTACACAAGAACAATGTATGTTTCCTCTAAAATGCCTTATTAAAATCAGTCATCTCAAAAATTTTTGACCAGCTTTCATCAGAACCCAGAGTTCTAAGAAACAAAACAATAACATGAACTTAAAGTTTGCTAGCACCAGCATCCCTCAGGCAGTGGTATGTATTGCAACCACTTCCTTAAACTGATCACCCTCCAGCTAAAGCACCAGAAGTATTCTACCACAAGCAAAGACTGTAAAGTCACTGAGACCCCAATGGGGTTATATAGGTTATATTTGTTACCCATCTGGTGTTGTCAAAATTCAGACATAAAGGACTGATGATATGTGCATCCTGTGCTGAAGTGTTTCCAAAGAAATGGATAGCAGTTTTCTCACACATTGCTGCTACACCCCTAGTATTTTACACAAGGCTTTGTAGATGGCAAAGGTGAGGCACTGATCACCTAAAATGCTCTTTCCTTTTCCTAGGACAGTTACTGGCAATGTTAATAACAATGTCAAAAGCATTAAACTCTTCTGGTTTCCTAGAGCAAACCTGCTTTCTCAAGGAACACTGGGAATCTGAAGCAGGGAACATAGAAGGAGGCTAAACTCTACCCATAATGCCCGCTAGGATCTGGCACTCCTTTCCAAGTGTAGAAGGAACAGAAAGGTCTCCCTGCTCAGATCGTCAGCAACCTTCCTCTAGTTTCCATCTAAAATTATTAATGGTCTGTTTACTTGGTCCTAGACCAATACTGCCCTTCTGCTTAAATATCAAGGAAGGGGAAGAGTCATGCACTTCTGGCACACTCCAAGACATCAATCACAGTAACTCTTGGCCTTCTGGTGAACTAAGCAAGCCAGACTCAGTAGGTCCTCTCCAGGCCAGGCTCCCCATTCATTCCCTGCACCTGTTTTGGCTTCAACTCCTCTGTAGGAGCTACTCCCATGACACATTCAGGAAACCTTACTAGTGCCTTGGACAAGAGCATTCATACCCTTTTCTCTTTTCCATTATCCTGCCTGTTTGTACATACTCCATTTGCCTTATTCCCAGCCTCATTATGTCAGCATTCTGGTCACCCTGACCAACTCCTTTCATTTAACAAGCTTGCAATTATAGCAGGAGTATTTTATTCTCCAAGTGCATGATTTTGCAGTTTCTCTGATGAAACTCATCCTTTGTTTCTCTTACTGTTGCCTTCAAGGACACCCAGTTCTCCAGTGTATCTTCTTCAGCCTCCCAACTTCATATCATAATCAGGGTTTTTAGTGCACTCTTTGTGCCAGAACTGCTTATAAAAGCATTAAACAAGATTAGTACTAGGAATCATTCTCAAGAAACTTCACTAGTAGCTTCCTGCTATTACATTTCCATCCACCACATCACTGTTTACTTACTCTTAAGTAGCCCATTCAATAGCCTATGAATCTATTTTTCTTTTCTAGCTTTACTGATAATTTTCCCAAATGGCACTGCCTGAAATTTTTTATGGTCTGGATAGATCAAATCTACCACATTCAGGTTACCTTTACGTAAAATACCCCAACAAGCTACAGGAGCAAGCCTCAAGATCAACAGTGCAATTCGATCAGCTCTGCTGGAGGCGAGTGAAGGACACTCATGTCTACAGAAACAGGCAGAACCCACTGCACCATTCCACATTTGTTCCATGTTTACATAGTTCTTTCTGTAAATATTTCAGTCATACAGAAACATGTCAAATCTGTGAATATCGAGATGAATTCTTCTAAAGCGCGCAGACAAAACCAAACCTTGGCAGGTGCTACCTAGTCCTGAGAGGCCCAGGGGAACAGGGTAGAGAACAACACTGCCCTGGGAGAGCTGGGGGCTGCAGCAGTGGATGGGACACGATTGGTGTCTTAGAGAAAGGAGCAGACCTGTTGTGACCAAAGAGAAGAGCAGCTGCAGAAGCACCCTCCTCAAGGCAACAAACTGCCTTTCCAAAACCAGGCAAGTTTACAAAACACTAAAAACTCCCCTCCAAGGATATCTGACAGCAACCTAAGGCTAAAGTCAGCTTCTCCCCATTTTTTCGGAAGCATGTTCAGACTGTTGTCTTCAGTGGGACAGTGTACACAGATGGTACCATTTGTACTTCCTCTGTCCTCCTGTTAAACACCTGTATCTGCAGACTCAGCAGTATAGGCTTATATTTTTTCACTTTCCCTCTGTAATCCATTCATGCCTTTTATTCAGACTTCAACCTCTTGGAAGCCACAAAATCAGATATCTTCGTGGAAATAAGACATGTTTTAACAAAAATGGAATGTGTGCAAATACTCTTCAAAGTATTTCACAGTGAATGCAATGAAATCAGATGACAGCACACATATACACTTTCCAGTAGTTACATAAACTCAGCTGTTAAAATTAAATGCCTTTACATAATAGGTGAAAACACGGGCTACGAACCTGACACTGCAGCAAGCAGTGCATGCTGAGAGGGCCTTAAATCCTGATAGTTATGAAAAGCTGTGTGAGAAGCCAGTATTTGAGACTCTACTAGAATAAAGCAAGCTTTCCTAGCATTCTGTATGTTTTTAATGAGCCACCATACTAGGACGAAAAAAAAGTGGATTAACATTCCAACTCCTGCCTCTTTGTTAAGGCAGAATATTTTCTCATACACCTACATCAAAATAGCACAGGGAGTTTCACAGGAGTGCAACAAAGGTAACTGGTTACTACAGTGAACAGAAGATACGGCTGCTCCAAACTCAGCTTCAGTCAGCAGTATTCTACAAAACTAACAAATTGTTCCAGAGCTTCATGCTATTATATTTAGGCACTGATTTTTCAAGAGACAAGGTGCAGTACCAACACAGTGCTACCAAGCAGCTCTGTTAGAAGCTAGTAGCAATTCTCAAGAGGACAGATTGCATATAGTACACACAGCCCAGTTAAAGGGACTGGAAGTTACTACGGAATTAACTATACTATAGTAATTTCTCATCAGTAGTATTTACTAGGTTTGGAGGAATTCAAGTCCTATATTTATACCCTGTGCAAGACCTGAATTACACGACTGAAAAATAACTGACTTCGAGGCCAAGAAACAACTTCCATTTATTTTCCATCTAACTCCAAAATTAACCCCCTGTTCTTAAGCAAGATTACTCCAAAGCAAAGGTTAAATACATCTCACTCCTTTCTGTGAATCTGGAAATATTCTGTTCTTTAAGTTAATGAACATCCCATTTTTGATCCCACCTATCCAAAAGATCTCTTCTGCTAATCTGAACCAAAGAAACTGCCACCTTCAAGTCTGAAATTAGGTCCAGAGCATGGCTTAAAGGAGCTACCAGGAATGCAACGTATACAGCTCTTTGAAAGACGAATTCAACCACAGCACAAGATAAAAACAGCTTCAGTTTAGAATGCTTTAGTAAATTAAGAATTAACATTTATAACCCCAAAACTCTGTAACACATCTACCTATAAATTTACCTTAATGTATTACCTAAAAAATAATGAATGTGTACTACCTCCATTTTAAAATATAATGTCAATATAAGGATTGGCAATTTAGGAGTGTCATTATTACTTACTTTTTATCAGCATGAAAATATGTTGAACCCAAATCTGAACTTGTGATTAAATATACCATAGCCATCGCAAAACTAACTGAATCATAAATCACTCTGAATAAAGTTATCAGAAAAGGGAAATTTTTCAAAGCTATGTCAGCAAGAGCAAAGCATAGCTTAGGGTTAGCACAGTTATCTCTCATAACAGGATACTTTAAGTCAAGTCTTGGACTAGATCCATATTCTGTCTGGCATGCAGCTGGGAAGAGCTGAGCTGGAAAAGCAAGTAAGATTCAGGCATGCTGGTAGCATAACAAAAGATGGTTCATACCACACTCTACTATAGTATATTCAGTTCAAGGTAGAGTGAAAGGTCATTGCAAGCAGGAGTTTAAGAAAACACTCAATGTTGAGATCAAAAAAGCATGGTATGTGCATGCAAAGGAAGTGAGCTTTTAATTTTGAAAATTCATTTGAAAGATTAAAAGAATCCACATCTTTATAGCATGAAGATAATTTGTAGCTAGGAACCATGCTAATTTTCATTATCACTTCATTGATTTCTACACATTTAATATGCTTGCCTGCAGCTAGTAGAGATGACAGACAGCTTTAGTGGGGAGTTGTCCTGAGTTTTAAAGATCAAAATTTCTCTCTAGAGAGCTTTCTCATTTACATGCTAAACATTTGAGAGCTTACTGGATACGTGCTAGCCTTCTCCCGAAGCAGAAGCCCTTTGCTTGCCCCACCTATAGCTACCACACTGAACTGGTTATCTCCTCACTGTGATATTCCCCAGAGATTATCTGCAAGCAGAGCACAATTCTGCAATCATATGCACGTTGAACTGACACAGTAGAAATCCCAAAGACAACAGATCAATGAGTGAGCCAATGCAGGCATGCACAAGAAAACTTACATTAGGATTAGAGACTCTTACTGTTACAGTGCAAAGTATATTTGGGATCAATTTTTATTTTGTTGAAGCGAGCTCTCCAAGGGTGAAGTGTTTAAATATTTTACATTTTAAGTAAAAAGCTAAAATCTTGATTTTTACACTTTCATTATTTTTCAAGCAGTAGTTTTAGCTCCCCAATTTTTTTATTCTAGGCTAGAAAAGGTTGGTAAGAGACTAGCAGCAAACTGTAAAACCTATCTGTAAGTAATTTTTCTTACCGTGACAATATTTAAATTTAGTAAACAGTAAACCAAATCTGAATGTATTTTACAGAAATCATTTTCTTAACTAAGAAGTCAGACTTCATTCATGCAGCATGCCACTACTGCATGCTTTAATAGAAGTTTTTTATTGATAACATGGACTGGAGAAGTCATTGAGAAAATATTCTTTTTGGGCATTTATCATCAGCAAGTTAATAACATACAGACATTCTGTCTATGAGAAATGCTCAGCTCTTTATGCTTTGAAAGTAAGCCATTCCTAACTTTTCCATTACCAAAACTTAGGCAAGTCAAGAGCTACTGACTCAGAGAAAAACATTAGTTTTTCCTATGGAACCACAAAGATTTAGTCACTTGACATTTCTAACACCAAAGCACACTGCATCTTCAAGGAACACAACACAGCCGTGGTTTGAAAGGAAATGTTTTCATTACTGGTTACATTAGGCAGCTCAGAAACAGCCAGCATCAGTTCTGACTGGTGTGTCTGCAGCCCAGTCAGTTTCATCCTTCCTTCAACATACTCATTCAAGCACTTGTTTGACCCTGCAGGGAGCTGGTTCAGAAAGTTAAGCTGGCACCAAACTAACTGTACAAAAATAATCCCACAGGGAGGGCAGGGCTGCAGCAGTACTGGTCTGGATAGGCTGGCTAAGGCTGTTGATGAACTACAGAAGTAGTTTATGTATTTCTCCCTTTTCTCCCCTCTAAAACAAGATATAAAACCAAGCCTATTACTGCTAGACCAGGAATAGCGGAAGTAAGGATATACAAAATGGTTGCTTCTACATGGAATTACAACTTGTTGCTTTTACAAACATTCAGTAACACTTTCAAAGGGCAAAGCATTCCAAGAAATAAGTGATTACAAGAAGCTATTTTTGATTACCAAAAATCTGCTTGAACGGCTTACCAGAAACATTAATTGATGTTCCTGCATCAATAATTCCACTGTTAGGCCTTACACAGTATCTACGTGGTGCTGTGGTCTTAACTTTGAAGCACACATTTCTGTCTGTAGGATTGCCGAGTTTCAGGTTTGTAGTGACAACATCTGTGAAAGGACCTGAGGAGAACAAAAGCAGACTTGAAATCACACAGAAAGGACTTTTCAAGCAGAGGCTAAGCAGGCTCTAAATCTCGGTTCACAAATCTTATAAAGTAATTAGATGTTCAATTTCCATCTATGGCACGTACAGACGATCATGCATGCAAAACTGCGGGTGCAGCAAGGCCTCTGAGCATTCTCACACACAGCATGTCTAACACAACTGCTCAGGCTGATCATTAACAGCAAAACAAAAAGGGGAAATCATTTACACATTGTTCCAACACAGCATTCCAACGATGCCAAATCTGTGCTGCATCACAGTTACTCTGTTCTAACTACTGAATATCAGTAAAACCAGGCTTAGAGAGATACCATATATGTTGCAGGTAATAAACTAGGGGAGTACACCAGAGTACATGAACTAAAAAGGGAATGGTAACAAAGTGGCTACTACAGATTCATCTGCATATGCAAGTTGTGCCTCCACAGAAGCAGGATTTCACCAGGTATTCAGAAACACCACACCAAAACCAGCCACATCAGCATTCAGGGGGCACCCCCTTTGTCTACCAAGTCTTTGTTTTTGATTTTTAAATATAACCTTCATAAAATATCCCACCTCACCCAAGGCAGGAAATGACCACGTTGAAATTGGAAAATTCTTGGATGCTGAGAGCACTGGCAAAGATTTCCATGTTAGAAAAGCCAGAACCAAACCA
>JBCJKH010037049.1:0-12566 GCA_039877255.1 Loriculus beryllinus | reverse complement strand
CTCAGAACCACATCCAGCCTGGCCTTGAATGTCTCCAGGGATGGTGCATCCACCACCTCTCTGGGCAACCTGTGCCAGTGCTTCATCACCCTCATTATGAAAAATTGTTTCTTCATCTCCAGCCTGAACCTCCCCTCCTAGTTTAAAACCATTACCCCTCATCCTGTCACAACAGGCCCTGCTAAAATGTCTCTCCCCATTTTTCTTACAGTCTGCACTGGTGAGGTATTTGGGCACCTGGTCCCTGACA
This sequence comes from Loriculus beryllinus, assembly GCA_039877255.1. Taxonomy (NCBI): domain Eukaryota; kingdom Metazoa; phylum Chordata; class Aves; order Psittaciformes; family Psittacidae; genus Loriculus; species Loriculus beryllinus. Next base: position 12,316 of record JBCJKH010037049.1, on the reverse strand, counting down.
AGCTGCAGCTGACTTGCTGCAGTAACAAAGCCCACGTGTGCATTTGACCCCTGTGGAAGAGGGGGAAGAGGCATACAAACTGCACACGGTTCATTGTGTATACGGATACACCTGGAGGGAGCCTACTGCAGTGTTATTGTCTTGTAATGGGATTTCAGGTGACTTTCTTGCCTTGGCAATACAAGACAACTTGTTCTTCACCTAAATGAAAAGATACTTCAACAATCCAAAGACCCCAGAAAATCTTAGATACAGGGGAAAGAAGGATTTTCTTCTTTTACTTCCTGTGGGTCACCTATTCTGCAAATACTCATCTCCTGTTCAGTGGTCAATAAAGCTAAACCCACCTCCTTCTCTCCTCAAAGTTCTGGTATTTCTCTGAATACCAAAAATGATAAATTCATGTTTAAAAAAAACCACCCTTTCCTACTTTTCATCTCAGTGAAACAAAAATGCAAAGTCAATCTCTCCAGTTACACAAGAGGAAAGCTTCCTGCAAGTACGATTTGAGGAGAAAATGGCAGCACTATGAACAATAGATCCTTAAAGTCATGAGGCAGAGAATGAGAGCACAGAATGGGAGTTGCACACTTGTATGGTTTGTTAGATGCTTGTCCTGCATGCAACAAGAAGTACATAGCTAAGTGAATAGCAGAAGAGAAGGTAACAAGAGTCTTAACCAGATGGATTATATGAAATGTTAGAAAGAAACATGAACTCCATCTCCTCCCCAGAATAATCAGCTCTGAGAAGATAAATGGAAATGAGGTGAATGTGGTCGGTGTGGCAAACAAAATGCACATTTTTACAATCAATTCTGGACACGCTGGAAAGTGAAATGATTGCAAAGAGAAAAGGAAAGTTTATTCAATCACGGAAGGGCTCAGAATGCTGGATAAAGGATTTGGAATTGTTGTCACAGTGAGGGCACATAAGAGCTTAAATACCCGTAATTCCTGCTTTCCCCCCTCATTTCTCCTTTACAATATATTTTTATTTTGAAAAAAGGAAGCAGCAAACAGAATAAAATTAGAGATACAGATTCTTCTTTTCCACTGGCTCCTGAAAAAATCTCTTGCATATTTAAAGGGATGTGTTGCCTTCCCAACTTCTTCATTCCCCTCCCTCTACTCTGTTCTCTGTACTTCTTATCTCTCAGCACTCATCTGATACCCACTCCCCATCTCATCCTCCCTTTCTTATTCCTTCTCCAGCAGATCCCAGGGAAGGAGAGCACCTAAAGCCTTCCAGAAAGTGCAACCTCAAAGCCTGCAGAAGGTATCCATCCATCCCTTCTGGTTTACTGACTTGCTCTTCCGGATACTGCGTTTTCTCCTTGCAGGTTGGGTGTGAAGAGAACTGAAGTCAGCATTTCCAAATAGAAATGAGGTCTTTGGGCACAGTTTAGGAGGGGCTAGGAAACTGGGGGAAAATGCAACTAGAGAGGACAAGAATATTTCTTTCTCTCAATGTTTTTTTTCTATGGAGATCCCCAAGCCGGTTGGGCTACAAGGACAGTGATAATGCCCATTTCAATAATAAAAATGTGGGGAAAAAATAAGATGCATATTTAAAAATAAAATCAGTAAAAATTTCAGAATCAGAAGTGTATATGCATTTTACACTTTAAATACAGGCAGTTCTATACTAGGTTAATAAGCCAAAGCAGTTAAAATGAAAAATCTGTAAGGCTACTTTGAATGTTCCTGGAGTTATTCTAATAAAACCAATGATATTTATAGGCTGGAGAATCTAAACTAGCTTTGCAAACACATCAACTTTAAGCATATTGACTGCTGATTTGAAGAATTAGAAGACAACACCTCCCACTGAATGCTGTGTCCCTCAACAATCTAAAGAGCTTCTTCAAACCTAACTGCTGTTGTTTTATAGATATCCACACTTTTAGCCACCAAAAAAGATCATCACTTGTAGAATAGTTCAAGCCAGTAGTGGTGGTATTAGTAAATAAGCAATCTTGCTGTCCAAAAAAGTTAAAAATTCTCAAGCTGCATTCTTTAGAACCCCAGACTCAAAGCAGCAGTAGATGAACTGAGAGCAAGACTCAAACTGTGATTAACTGACTGTGACACACAGCGAATTTGAAGCGACATGCAAAGGGAAAAAAAGGAAGAAAATGAAAGAAGATACAAACTGAGACTTAGAGACCAGCTTTACGTCCATAGTTTGGATTCTTGAAATTGTTAATAGGGCTCTTGTATATTGGATTTTCTTGCTGAAGTAAAAGAAATGGTCAATGTCGAATAATTCAACAGGAAAAAAAGTAACAGTCTCAACTATCAGTGAAAAAAATCATGCTATACATAAAGTTAGTACTTTTTTTCCAGCACACAATGAATTAATTTTCTTTAATAAAAATGAAAGCTTCCTAGGAGATTTATTTTTTCTAAATTATTCTCTCATCAAGCACATGTAGGTGTTGACTTCTACACAAACATAGTGAAGGGTTTTTGATTAGCAGATTCCTAAGATTTCCCAGAAGCCTACAGCCCATAGGCCTGGTTCTCTTGCATAATTTTCTGTTGATATGGGCTTGGAAGATTTCAACAAACTAGTTCCAGTCACAATTTTGTGACTAGTTACGGAATTCTCCTAACTAAACCTGTAGAAGTATCTTCATAAGTGCAAAACCTTCTTCACTTGCTACAGAAGTGACTCAACTTCTATTAAATATTTTAATAATATGTTGTTAAGTGTGGTAGAACTGCAAAGCTCAACTATTCTGTTATCAACACATCTTCTCTCTGAAATTTTATTCTAACTGAAGTTACTACTCACTTTTCTAAGTCCAAGAGGTACTTCTCAAAGAGGGTTGTTTCCTCTCACCCCCCACGGTAACACACAACACGTTTTAAAGATTGCTTAAGATAAGGACAGTTCTGTTTCTTCACAGGCCAAAAAGCAGGAATATAATCTGAAACACTTAAGGCATGTGACAAACATCATCTATTCTTCCTCAACTCCTGCAGCTTTTACACCGATAAAAGCTTCCTGACTTACCGTATCCCACTTGGCATTCATCTTTTCCTTTTCAAATTTAGCAAATTCTCTTCTGTCATGAATGATCATTAGTAGTTTCCAAATCAATAATAATGCAAGTCCAATAAGAACAATTCCAGCAACCACACCAGCTACTATGGGAATGATGTCCGGGCCGCTGGGGCATTCTAGGGAACAAAGTCAGGGAAGCATGATTTATAAGATGATAAAAGTAATGCAAATACAGATGAGTTAAAAGTTTTCTTTTTGTAATGAAGCCAGTATTTTGTATATTTGAGATATACCAATGCTATTTTCCTCTCAAATAATGGAAGTTTTGGCATGTGTACGTCCTGTAACATTCCAGTTTATTTCTATCCTTCCAATTTGTGTTTGATCTTAACAATAGAACAATTCATGTTGTAATGATGAAGTCTACACATTGTGACTTGAGCTATTCACCTACAGTATTAGAGTAGAATAACTAGCAATTGTATTCTAAACATGCAAGTGCTCCAAGTGAAAGGTGATGTTGCAGGGATAAACCACCTGGTGTACAAATGCAGATTAGCAAAAGAGTCCCCACATCTTTTATCAACAGCTTTGCAGAAAAAGAGTGTTCCTTATGTTACCTCAGATGGCTGCTACTGTCAGTAGGCAATATCTAGAGATAGGTAATAACTTCGTTTCTGGGAGATTTTTTTAAAGGATATTTCCTCATCTCTGGAATTGATCTCAAAATAAAAAAAAGTCAGATTCTTTGGATAAAAATATAATGTACTTTCAAAATAAGCAAATTGTGTTTGAAAAAGAGTAATATGGATGCAAAATGATTTAAGGTAACTGACACGGGAATAATAATCCTCCAAAATAAAACCTGACCCTTCAAATTAATATAAAATTCTCAATAATCACAAACTGAACAAGGGCTTTTGCAGAGCTCAATGCACAGACTGAAGGAGAAAGAAACAAATAAATGCAGCTCCTGTGCTGTCAAAAGGAACACTGCTTGCTCCCAAACTGCAATTCCTAATTTTGGTAGCTGCCTCTGAAGGAGTGAGTGAAGTGGGAAGGGACATGACAGGAAGTTTTTGGGAACCAGTAAGGAACAAATGCCTACTGCACTGAACACAGCTCTACCAAACAGAGCTTGTTCCTATTGCACTCATCTGGCACAAAATTCAGGTCCCTCCCGGTGCATGAAGGCTTGATTCACCTCTTAATCAAGGCAACACAAGTTTATCCATGATGGAAAAGTCAGACTTCAAAAGTGTAGCACATGTGTTGACTTGTCCTAAAAGAAGACAAGGCTCAAGATCCTCCTCCATCCATTGGACTACGTTTTTAAGGAATTTAAAACATTCTGAATTGAAGTGGTATTTATTTCCAAGAGCCACTGATCCTTGTTAAGTGACGAACATGCAAATGATCAATTCTGAAAATTCCTAGAGTAGAACACAGCACTAACTCTTTTAACACACAAGTAAGATTTGTATTTTTAATCAGGCTTATAAAAATTGGGATCACACAATGTTAATGTACAAAACCAGAATTTTTGCACAATTTTGTTAGATGTAACATCCAGTAATTCATACCAATACTGTTCTTGGTAAATAAATGGTAAATTACTGACAGAGCTATAGGTTTGGTCTCTGTTTTCTATCAGAAGCTTGAACAAAATCAAGAATGGTTGACTATTAAGGATTAACCATGCAAAAGGCTTTCCAGATCTATTCTTGAAGGTACCTCAGTTAAGGAAAAGCAAACGCTTTTAGCATGAATAATTTAAGCCGTTTCGCAGGGTTGGGTGTTTTTGTGTGTGTAAGACTGGTCCCATATAATTAAGAAAAGGAAAAGAAAAACCAGCAAAGTGCCAGAGACCCCACTGCTTCTAGCCCCTAGTACAAGCCTGGTCGAAGAAAAAGAATAAATCACAATTCAGACATCCAGACCTTGCCACAGGATGGATAAAATAAGCCTGCAAAGTACGTCAAGTGGAAACATGAAATGCTTTAACAAATATACGTATCTGATTGACTTTTTGTTTTTAGAAACAAGCCCTGTTTCTGCCAGCCTAAAGGTTTGACAAATCTAGATCTGGAGAGACCTGTGCTCTTCTAAAGATACTCAAGTTCCAGACATCCACAGCTCTCCCTCAGGGAATAGATACCTGTTTCTGAATGCACCTAACTCATACAAATCAACCAGAGATACTTTGTAGTACGCAACTGCATGAATTAACAACAAAGGCAAGGGGAGAGCAGGCAACATCATGTTCATACCTGGGGTCTCTACCACGTGGACATTGGCTTCACCATTTGAGTTGACAGAGTATGTGAAGTAGAACCAGCAGTCATCAACATCCTTCTCTTTGCAATGAGACAATGGATCAGGCTGTCCAGGCTGTGGCAACTTGTCTCGACTCTCCACCTGTGTCATGTTGAAATGCATACATTCCTGAGAACATGTTTCCTTCTTTTCTCCCTTATCGAAAGCTCTGCATTGAACGCAGTCCCTGTAGAAAGTACAAATCAGAAGCAATGATTTTTAATATCACCATGAAATATTTCTAGGATTTATTCTGAAGAAACATAAAGGAGAAAATGTGGAAAAAAAAATCCAACACTTGTGCCATAAAGGTCAGGAAAAAGTAAGGCAAGACATGGCTCTTTACTAGCCATATTAATTACAAGGTACGTAAATGTTAAAAGCCTCCTTTCATAAATACCTCTTTCTCTGGATGATCAACTAACTTCTAGGACAGGAAAAAAAAAAATACCTATATCTCTAAAAGTAAGTAAGGCTAAAACTTTTCCAAACACCTCCACCTGGAAAACGAATACTTTCAGAGAAAGCAGTGTAGGAACAGACTATTTATAGTGAAACAGTATCTGAGACACAGACTGGTTAAAAAGAACACGAGTAACAAGCTTCACAGTACGAAATCACTTTGAATAACTCATTGAAAAGAGTAGATTAACCAAGATTTTTATACTGAAGACGACTTTGCAAAGAGAAACCTTAGTCAGCTGCACGAAGCCAGGAATCAGCCCAGCCACTAAACAAAAACTTATTCCAAAGTTTCTGTGCAGAAAATGCTTCATTTCTAAAAGTCTAGATTTCCACAGGCAGGATGTAAATGTCACTGGTCCACACAAATCTAGATTTGATTTTTGTCAGCACAGTCGATGACTTTTCAGTAGTATTTCTGAATAAAAACTTTACGCTAAAATCTTAGATGAAGTTTTAACTGTTCTGGAAATTGCACTGTATATGTATACTTTGTTACAATAATTTCAAAAGGTCAAAAGATGATGGGACTTTACAGTTTGTCACCTTACAGACCTATGTTCCTTCCAGCTCTGCAGAAGGTGAGCTGTTGATAATCAGAAATGAAACAGGGAAAAAGCTGCAACCTGCTCATGTCAATCTGAGAGGTTAAAACTGATTTTACATAATGTACACATTTCTATGCCTAACAAAATACAGCAGGAAAAGAATGTAAGAAGTAATTAGTCTACCTGGAAGCAATCAAAATACTGTATTAATATTTTGCTTGTAATTACTGATTCTCACCGAACAACTTTTACTGCCTGAAGAGACCATATGATACAATGTCCCTGCACTTCATGGTAGAATAAAGCATGGCACCAAAAGCCTCGTTTTAAAAATTCTGCACACGTAAACATCACTATCTCAAATGCAAAGAGGCTGTGACTTGGTTTTCTTGGTACTTACTTATGCTCGGCACAGACTCCAAGGCAAGTCTGACACATTTCACATGTGGGGCCTTGGAACTTGGGATCTGTACAATTACAAGTGCCACATTCACAGGTTCCTCTTCCATTGCAAATCTGCCCATTTGATGCCATACATGGTGCAGTGTCCAAAGAGCAATCGCATGCGCTGCCAGTGAAGTTGGGGAAACACTCACACACTCTGCATTTACAGATACCGTTTCCTGCAAATTGAAAAGATACTCAGTGAAATGAAGCCTAACGTAAAACATAACATGTATACAAACAATCTGATCACCCCTCTCTTCATATCTATCACTATGCAGATTTATAAAGCAAAACCTAGAAAGATGAGTAATGCACCAACTTACACTTCACAAGACAGAAAACACCTCTGGCTCCCTAGAACACCACCATTCAGCTGCTGTACTTCTGACCTCACCACATCAAACTTTATGCTCCTTACCCTCGCTACACAGAAATCAAGGTACCTGAACCTCCAGAAGGGTTTTTCAGATAAAATGGAAAGATCTTCGGCTACATCGCTCCTTCTCCACTGAGAATAAAGTGTTTAAGTCAATACTTACTTTTTACTATATATTTTGGAACACCACCACCATTGCTCCTATGCTTTGTAGAGCAGGTGAGTAATACTGTATTCTGAGCAAATCAGACAGTTGAGATATTCTCATAATTCAGCTGAAGTTTAGTGACTTCTCAGTTTTATTTTTGTATCACAATAAAAATTGAAGTAGTAGTTACACTCCTAGCAGGTACTTCCATGTGCCTAGGAAAGTTTTAGGACAAAAATGCACACAGCAAAATAATTTAAGACACTGGCTGCTGAACGGCTTTCTAAACTGGTTTTGATTTTGGGAATTAACTGCCATCAGTCTTGCTCTAAGCACTTCGAGGGTTGGTTTCTTTTCTGGATCTTGCACTTCTAATCTTCACCTACTTTCCAGAACAGTCTCAAGACAACATTTCACTGGTACCCTGTCAAGCACTGAGTCAAGCACTCTATTACAAGTAAGTTGAGGTCATTACCTCTTTTTATTGACACGGCGGTTACACTGAGACAGCATAGCATTATAATCTCAGGACAGTTGTCTCAGCATTCTTTACTATAATACCTGAAGGTAATTCTGTAATACACAGCAGAAGTCAAGTTCACTTTATATCCTTCTTAGAGCTGTGATTCAAAGAAGGTGAAATGTGTATTAACACACCATATGTTCATGACCAGAGAGAGCTATTTTATTAATATATAAGTGTTTTCAATCACTAAACCTGTGAATATTCTCATCTCTGTTATGAAGTATTTATGATCTTTAAGCTAAGTATAACCACTCTACAGGCTATTGTTGATGGACTTGTCCACTGCTGGCCAGTTTTGCGTGCAGAAAACTCTGAAGTAGTTTCTCACCTCCACAAATCAAACCATTTGATCGATCGCAGTTGAAGTTATCACATTCACAGTATTTTCCAGAATACACTTCATTGGTGTTTTCTCTTTTCTTGCACACACATTGTCCGCAAATGCATTCTCCATTGTTACTGCATATTTCTGTACTGTTCTCTCTCCTGCAGTAAGCATCCATGTCCTCACTATTTACTTCATCTGTACTACATTCACATAGTCTTCCAATACGTCCTTCATTACATCTGCAAGGTAAAAACACAACTGAAAATGTAAACTTTAAAGTAATACAATAAAAATGCTGCAAAAATAGCACCAAGAACAGGAATAGAAGTGAATATACTCTCAAGTGATGTTCCATGTTAAACTTCAAATGAGATTTCCAGCTGACAGCTACATAGCCATTCTTGAAGCTGCTGGAGAAAACTGGACTAAGTTGCTCCAACACTGATTACTCATTCCAGATAAGAAATTATGTGCCACCACCTCTATCTAAATTGCCATGTAATCACTATTAACCCTGTGACAGAATTATTCTGAAGTGACAGTGATTGTTCACTGTGGCTGCTGTCATCTTTCAATGAAGAGATTTCCCATGAACAGCAATTAGGCAGGACAGTAGACAATGTGCAGAGCTGCTGAGCCCAGATCTTCAGGCATCAGCACTTTTGATTATTAAGGTTACAGTATTGATGAACAAATGGAAGCTGTTGTTCCCAGCAGTGACAGACAAACTGTTCTGGAGTATCAGAGACAATGGTTGTCAGGAAACTGTTATTGTTGCAAAAGCAAAAGGCTGTTCTTGCCCACATGTTTGTTCTCCCCAGCATGAAACCCCAGGGACACCAGTGACAGCAATACCAAGTTTAAGAGTCTTTCTACACAAAGAGGAAAATTTATTCTTTTTCAGAGTAAGGTAAAAATCTGACTGCAAAAATGGAGCAATGGCCCATAAATACTGGATACAAAGTAGCTTATTCCCCAACTTAGCAGAATACTAAGCAGTTATGGGCCCATACCTCAGTCTTTCAAACACCACATTAACCTTCACCAGGCAGAGAGTCCATCCTACACCAAAAGCCCTTGAAGACTGAAGCCAGTATCTTTCACTTTATTTCTAGTAAGTCATATTAATCCACGAGGAATGAGAATGCTACGCTTTATTTTGGTTACAGTTCACTGAGCAGGAGCCAATACTGTAAAGTCCTGGATCTTGTTTTCCTAGAGATCTTAATTCCATTCTGCTCTTAACATTCTCGTCTCAAGGGCTTCCAAGAGGAAACAGTTCACTTTTGCTGTAGGTTTCTTGGGGAAGGGGTGGGGAGACTTAAACCTTGATTTACCAGGTTGATCTTCAACCAATCTTCACTGAAACTCTAAGATTTTGCTCTGCTTTCATTGTGTGTAATTACAGAGAAAATTTTACTTAATATTGTGTAGTAAGGAATACATGTGTCATCTAATCCTTGTGATGGGCAAAAAAGGACATTTCAAAGCATAAGTATAAAATAAATTAATATAAATGTACTAATACATAATGGAATAATATAAAACTATATACGTAAAGATTTATAGGTATATGCAGTTAGAAGAAATTTTGTAACAGGACCTTAAAAGGTTAGAAATAAAACCATAAAAACAAAGAGAGAGAAGAGACTAGGATGTCATCCAAGACAAAAAGTGGTTCTTTTATGACTTTTTAGTCTTTCCTACTATGAAACAACTGGTGCCAATGTGATTAGGAACTCCTACCGAAAAAACTGTGAAGCCTTTGGATTTCTCAGTATCAACAGATCTCACATTAGAAGTACATAATTAGATCAGTATAAATACTTGCAAAAATATAACAGTGTCCGCATTCATGTTATCCCATAAATCTGTAATTTTGCCATATTACTCAAAATTAAATGTAGAAACAGAAAAAGCAGTAAGACCTATATCCATTAAAGTACCGACTCAAGGCCAAATTGGAATTCTGACTTGCACAATACTGCCAATTTAATGATTAAATTCCTATGAATTCCAGCATAGGGATTATTTGCAGACTTTAGGCAGTATGTAAAAATATCCTAGAAAAACTGGTGTCTAGAACCAATTTTTGTCCTTTCATAAAAAAAAAATTAGTAAAACCAAGTAACCTCCAATTAAAAGCACAAAGGTTTTCCTCACATTTTGATTCTGCAAAAAGCAACAAAAAATGTCTATTTACCTGCAGGCACCACATTCAAATGTTCCATTTCCTTCGTGGCAGGCTGGACTATTAGGTTCTCCTTCACTTTGACACTGACATTCACAGATGAACTGGAGATTAATTTCCACTTCTTCAGTGAATCCCAGTGGTTTAATTTTAATGGTTTCGTTTTGTCCTTTCTTTGGACATTCATTAGCTGTTACATTAATCTCAAATTTAACCTGCGAAGAAAAATAAATGGAGTGCCACGTTAATAAAAGGACTTCTGCCTGTATCATTAAAAAAACCCCAACTGAGCATTGGACGCTTTAAATGAATTTTATGTATTTGAGTAGCAGCATATATAATTTAAGTTACCTCATCTCCAATTGAAATGTTAGAACATTTCCTTCCATCTTCTTGTGTGTCATTCACTCCATTCTTGCAGAAAGACTTATAACTGATTGTCACTCCTTTTGGTAGCTTGGTGTTTTCAAGGATAACCTCTGAAGAAAGGGACTAGAACAATAGTTATTAGCTAAATTTGACCTGAATCGCATAAGCATTCCCCTGAAGAAAAGGCATCATACAACTATGCACAGCCTAAGTGCAAATCCCACAGGCACACTGGAATTACGCACATTCCAATGTGCCAAGAAACACCACCCAAGGACTGCCCATAGTCATGCTGTGGTGACCCCTTCTCATGACTGAGTCTTGTTACGCAAGGTTGGGGCAGGTACAAATGCTGGAGGCACATGCATAAGCCCCATTTTTCCTTTGGAGTACAAGGGGTAAACAATGCAGCTATGAAGAAAATATTTTGGGGCTAAACCCAAGAGTCCATGAGGTTGATGTAGGTATTTTGGGGGTCAAGGGGTTGCAAAATGGCCCTTTTCTCCTCCGTATGGAAAGAAGGCAAGAACTGAAGGTGCTGAAGAAACAGTGTGGGGTTTTGTGTGGTTTTTAAAAAGTGAAAACATGGATGATAACTTTTAATCTCTAACACTGTTTTAAGTGGCTTTAAGAGGGTCTTTCTAGCCACCTAACCTCTTACTGCCATAGTGTCTGAATATCTAACATGGGTTTACTGCAGTGGTGGTATATTAATAGTTTAGTATACTATTTTGTAGTGAAATAAAAATCCACTTTGGAGTATCCCCTGCTATTAAAAACTTGCAACAACTTAGGAGAAGATCAATACAACCAAAATAAAAATCAGAACTTACATTGTATGCATCAATGATCAGCTGAATCACATTGCTGGAGTTTGAAGACAATGTTCCCACTGCTGATTTTGGTATCAGATTTTTCAATTCCTTTCAATATTTACAAAAGTAGAAGGAAAATTACAGTTTTAATAAGGAACAAAGTAAAATTTGTACTATAAGTATCTGTAAAGTGCTATAATGCTTCAGTGAATTAACTAGTCAAGATCAAGTACTTCAAAAAGACAAGGCCATGGTGTTGCCAGTTATTATTATGATTATAAACAAACATCCAGTCTTTTCTTCTCCTTTGCATTTTCATGTCAAATTTGGTAACAGAATACTAAGACCTTCTATTGTATGTGGTCAACTTGTACATCTTCATGATCTTAGAGAAATACCACACTTCTAGTGCATAAAAGACAAGCAGATAAAAGATGATTTCTAATGAAAAAGAAAAACTTACAATGTGAATAAAGTTTAAAAAAGCAGAAGAAAAACAAACAAAAAAACCCCAAAACACCTCCTTCAGTTAAATCAAGGAAAAATATGCATCTTCTTCACCCAGTCATTTCTTATTTCATAATCACATCCAGCAGTTTAGTTAATTTTAAACATCAGGAATATAAATAGACCACAAAGGACAAAATACATTCTTTCATGAGTATGTCTCTTAATTCAGTGTCCGCACAACCCTTGGCTATTTTGCTGTAAAAATGTTCACAAAAATTAGCACTGCAAATATGTTCTCCACTCCCTCCTACCTACGACGGATAAAGAG